>VWZN01017407.1:194768-224751 GCA_013396955.1 Regulus satrapa | reverse complement strand
TCTCTCGAGGAGCTCTTGTTCCCAAACCAGCTGTGGGAGGGCCCGCTTGGCTCTGCTTTCCAGAGAGATCCATGCAGAGGTTCTCTCCCAAATCTGCCCTAAAGCAGGACAACCTGCCATGCTGCAGAAGGGTCCTGGAAAATGCTCAGAGGAACTCACGCTGCTGGGATGTGTGTGTTTTGCTGTAGGTGTGGGTTTGTGTTCTTGAACAAATTGCAATAATACCCAAAGAATAAGAGTGAGCAGTGCAGGGGGAGAGTGGTCACAGCACTGTGCTGACGTTGGAGGCTGTGGGTGACAAGGGACCGACACTGGGCTGTTGGGATTGTAGGTGGTACAGGAAAAACAATTAGCTACTTTTCCCTGCCGCTATGTCTGAAGACAGATAGTATTTGGTTAAGTGCAGCTCTAAAATGGAAACTCAAGTAATTTTCTTTCAGTGGTTTCTCAGATCATTGCACAGCAAGATGCGGCTAAGGAGAAAGGCATGTCTCTTGGTTTTTAAGTGCTCTGTGTTAATGCTGGTGGGTTCTGCAAAATTACCAGGCTTTGTTACTGTAATTCTGTGCAAGGAGGAATTCCTAATTTTAGGGGGTTTTTCTTCCCCCTTGTGTTGTGGACCCTTTTATATTTCTTCTGCTGGCTGTTAATACTTCACTCCCAGGAGATGGAATGAGTTCCTTCTGTTTCCTTCCTGCCTCTCCCTTGAGCTCCCTCTGTATCAGCCCCCTGTTTGAACCCAGGGTCCTTTGGCCACATCAGCCCCTTCAACATGCAGATGCTGTGCAGAACTGCTGCTGTTTGAAGCAATGCTTTTTTATTGTTCCATTTCATTTTATTCTGATGTATATATAAATAATTGGATGCCTTTAGTAGGCTGCAACTATACTCCTGGGTCATATATCCACCAGTTTTCTTCTGCTTTTTTTTTATTTTCCCCTCAGAAGTCAGGAGGCAGCTGTGGGAATCACTGCTGCTCTTTTAATCAGTGCAGTCACTCCAACGCCTGTAGCACCTGAGTGGGTTTTTCTGAACAGCGCAGCTTTTTCTATTTGTAACACACTTTCACCTTATTATGTTTACATTCTATAGCAAAACAATGTATGTTTTCAGCAGAATTAATCAGTATAATTATATGTTATTTCCAGTGTCAGGTTCAGCCGAAGCACTGATTCAGGGAGGTGATTAGCCCTCTCAGCAGCAATGGGGATGGAGAGCTAATCTGTGCCGAAAACTCTGATTTTGAAAGATGCCGTTTATACTCTACTTATAAATTGAATATTTCCTCTGAACACCCCCAACCAATTTGAATAGAAATGTATTTATACCTGATGGCAGTGCACCGTGTTTGTTTTAGATTGCAGCTTTGCTTCTGTTTGCAGAGGCTGCCGTTACTCAGACAGATGGGAACTGAATCTTCCTTAACAGGACCTCTGCCTGTTTGTATTTGCCTGAAGTGATACCAAATGAGCTGCAGTTGTTTAAATCTGCATAGTCTTCATCTTCTCCAATGCCTAAAAAAAAAAAAAAAAAAAGTCCTTGAATATTCTGTTTTTGTACAGTGCAGCAAAAGCTCCTGCATGAGCTGTCTGTGTGTGGCTTGTGCTGTGTCCCTCTACATAGAAAACTCCTTGCTCCCTTATAAAGTTCACGAGGCAGGTTCAAGGTTCACTGCAAAAATGGAAGAGTTGTTGATTTCTTATTTAATATATTTTCAGCCTTTCAGAAGAGGGAGCATTTTACAGACAAAAAGCTCTAAGAGAGCTTTCATTTACTGTTTTGGTCTTTTAGAAAGTACAATTATACAGGAAGGAAGTTCTGCACTGCCAAAAAGTTCAGATCAATTAAAACAATTTACTGTGTTGCTAATGATTCCAGACCATTGTAATTTATTGGTAAATAGGTGTCTTCAAAAGCACGTTCGTTCAGTGAGTACACAGAGGAAATGTTAACAGGTTCTTGGGTAAATTAGGTCTTGGTTTGGTCACAGACTCTGCCTGCAAACCTTTCAGTGCAGGCTTGCCACAGAGCCTGAGGAATTCCACCTTTTATAGGAAACTCCAGTCTCTGATGGGTTTTCAGCATTCAGAAAAATGCAGCCAGAGAGGACAGCCAGAGTTAACAAGGTGAGGTGTGTCCCTTTATGTGTGTTACAGACCACTGGCTTCCTGCTGATGCTCAGCAGAGGTGAGATGATAAACAGCAATTACTGGGCAGTTTTTATATCGGCCACAAATGTATTTTGCAGAACCTTTTGAACGTTCTTTCAAAATGGACCTTTTTTTAGCAGAACTTAACAATGTTAAAAAACAGGAGTTGGTGCAGTTTTTGTCAGGGTCTCACTTATCCTGTGGACAAGTTTGCTGCAGCTTCAATTTGCCTGCTTGGAAAATTGGCTGTCACATGCCAGGGACAGCCAGATCTGTCAAGCTCCACACAGTTTTCCTTTATTAGCTCTATTGGGTTTATTGCTTTTCGTATGCTCTGAGGGATGATGGTTGTTTAGTGACAAGAACCTGAAAAATCATTCAAGTTGACAATGCTTTTTAGATTTCATTTTTTTCTTGTGTCTCTATCTATAAACCAGAATGACTTGAGGACACGGTGAACATTGTGGGGAGTTAGCTCTATTGCTGGGAACGTGCCTTCAAGCTCTGGTGTTTTAACCATCCCCACATCAACCAAACTGCAGTAATGGGCATTTGACCTGTCCTGCTGCAGCTTCTGGTGTGGCAGGGGTGGGCTTTGGTTTCCAGCAAACAGGTTCTGATCTCCTTAGGCGTGATGCTTGCTCCAGTCATTTCCAAATTGTGTGTGCAAGTTGGGATGAAAGATTTTTGTGACGTTTTCCAGGTTCTTGCAGTACCGAGCCAGTTGAAACGTTTCTGACATAACACCAAAACATCAGGAAACCTGGAGCAGAGAGCAATCCGAATAGTGGTGATGGAGGATCTCCTCTGGCATGGGTGTTTCTGCCTAAAGAGGGGAATGCTACGTTACTCAGAGAGTGTTCTCCCAGCACAGAGTTAAAAGGAGGCTCTGCAGGGAATCCCTGTTCACCCACGCTGCTTTTGTTGCCTGTCATCTCATTACACATTCCTTTACAGGTTCTTCAGTGCTCCCTGGTGTGGCAGGCAGACAGCACATACCATGTGAGCTACCTGTTCCTCAGGGGGGCCCAGCAGGACACGGCGTCCCTTGTGCTTCCACATCACAGCATCCCCAGGGCCCTGGGATGGGCAGCGCCGTGTTGCAGTCCCGGGGTTTGGGAATACATCCTCAGCTGTTGCATGTGTAATGAGAGCAGAATCCCCTTGGCTGTTCCCTGCTCCGTCTCTCTGTAAACACGCACTGGAGGAGGGAGGGCGATGCTGAAACCACTTCACAGGGGCGGTGGGCACTGGTGAGAGGGTCCAGCACTGCACAGGGCACCTGCACTTCTGGTCTGTGTCCTCCTGAGAGTGAGGAGGAATGACATGGGGAATCCTGGTGACTTGAATTCCTGCCGTAGCTGACGTTGCCTCGCTCTCTGCAGCTGTGGCAGGTGACGGAAATGCCTCTGATGGCTATAGAAATGTTCCTGATGAAGGGGAGAAGGCAGCTGCAGCTCCTGTGTCTGTGCCAAGATGAAAATCTTCATCGTTGAGTGGTTTGCAAAGGCACAACTGCAGTCACCTCAAATCGTGCTGTTGCTGAATGAGCACCAGCTCTCCATTCCAGCAGTATCAGAGAGGAACAATCTGTGGCTGG
The DNA here is from genome assembly GCA_013396955.1 of Regulus satrapa. Lineage (NCBI taxonomy): Eukaryota > Metazoa > Chordata > Aves > Passeriformes > Regulidae > Regulus > Regulus satrapa. The sequence continues at coordinate 221,001 of VWZN01017407.1, read as the reverse complement.
ATGAGTGAAGTCACTTGTCTCTAGCAACAAATGGGAGGCATCTGGGCAGGGTCTCTCACTCAAACAGGCACTCTTTGCTGGTGGAATAAAAGGCAGAAAACCTATGTGGGATATGTGCAAAGGCTAAAATGTGGGTGGGTGTGTAAGACTCTCAATATTCTGCTCGAAAACAGCCCCACCAGCAGTCATGTGTGACACACTTAACAACAGACTCTCATGAGATCAGTTCTCATGATGTCTGATGGAGTTCAGATCTGAGAGGTCCAAGCTGAAGAGCAAAACCTGGTCTGTCCTTTATTTGAAGGATAGCAAGACAAGGGTTTTCATTCCTCTTCCATGTTCTGTGCAGACAGGAAAAAAAAGGAAAAAGCAGTAAATTAGAAAATTCAGAGCACTCTTGAGCCTGGATAGTGCAGAGTATTGCTGTTTCTGGGGTTTCAAGGACTCTTGTCATAAGCTGTTCGTTCCTCAGCGTTACCTCTCTCTTAGATACTTCTTCAGATGCATCGATGCCTAAGCTCAAAAACCCCTTTGATCTGTGCTTACTTTGCTGAGCATTTACCAACTTAAAAGTGCCCGTGTTAAACTTTAATATTCCCGTGTCTGGCACTGGATGTTCCAACTACTGCTGCTTTTTTGGGATGTCTCAGAAGATAGCAATGTATGTAGCTGGGTCAAGTAGCTGGTGGGTGAAATGAGGAATGACTGGCTGCGTGTAATAGTCTGCATCTGTTACTGAAATTCAGAAGCTTTCCTGCCTTTTTGTATTTTGTAAGGCGTGCAGTGTCATAGGCGTTGCGTGTTCTTTTCTCCTGCTGATGTGAATGTACACCACAGGCAGTGGCACTTAGTGTGTAAAATATCTCAGCTTCATAGTCACATTTGGCAAGGAGAGATTCAAAAAAACAAGGGGAAGGAATTTCTGCATGTAACGGCAACTGCATTGCTCTTTGTTGTATTCTTCAGAAGGCATTGTCAAAACTTCACTCTTTTTCTTGGAGCATACTGTGAAATAAAAAGATGAGGGAGATCCTCCAGCAGAGATGCAGCCATGGAGCTACCAAAGAAATCGATAACTCTCATGTGCCACATCTCCAAATGCTCGCCTGATAAATTTGCACTCACTACTTAAAAATCTGCTCGGATGAAGTGTCAGCATCTGTCATCGGCTCAGCCCAAGGGCTAAACAAAGCTCACCTTTCTCTGCTTAAATAACACAGCTTTGGAGGTTATCGGGGCACTGTCGTGTGCTGGGAGATTGCCAGGCTGCTCCTGTGCAGCGAATTTGAGACTGATGGATCAGGCTGAAGGGCAGTTTGCTTTGCAGTACTGGGCTGTAGCAACTTCTGCTCATCCCTGATAACATCTCCCTGAGCAGCCAGGTCGCTTGCTCTGACTTGGCAGTTGGAGGCAGGATGAGCTCACTGTCCAATTTACCATTCTTTGCTCTTGGTGTGGGAAAGAGAGACCTGATTTGGGGCAAAAAGGAGCCAGGGAGGAATGTGTGCCCCTCCCTTGAGTTCAGAGTTGTGCTGGCACTGACCAGAGCTGTTTGTCCACCCTGGGAGTGCTTCTGTGCTTTCTCTGACAGAGTGAAACAGAGAAAAAAAATCCATTTGTCAGATCTCCCCAAGAGAAACCTTAATGCCTACACAGCCAGAAAGGCTTTGACACTCTGACAGAAAGGAGTCAGAGTCCTTGGAAAGGTCTGATAAGGAGATAATTCCACTCTTATCAGCAGGTCAGAGAAGCCCCTGTGAGCCACACAGCAGGACTGATGTGGGTTACATTTCCTTTCATGATTCCAGGGCATCCGCATGGGAGTCTCTGTGTCTGTGGGAGAGGCCCAGAGACCTGGGCTGTCTCCCAGCCTCCAGCAGGAGTGCTGACATTGCTAATCCCTGTTTGTTAATCCCATTGTATGCGGGAGACTTCTGAGTGGTAATGGAGAAGAAAGAAGGTTGTCTAGTAATCTTTTTCTTGCAGTTCAGAAGAAATTCAAGTCTGATACTCCTTTTCTTGCTTTAGGGTTTGATGTTTCTGGTTTAAAGTGCTGCCTCAGTTCCCAGCTGGCTGCTGTGGATCCCTTTCAGGACACCCTGGCTAATGAGTCACAGCCAGCAGCTGTAGGGAGAATGGAGGGAGGCATGTCCTTGATAGGACAGTTTGGGGTGTCCCTGGTAGTGCCCATCTCTTCCTCTGGGCACAGCCCCATGTTGTTTAGCTTTTATGCATCTTTTGTTTAGACCCTCTGCTTTGTGAACCCTCACATTCAATGCAGAAGTAAAACTGGACTGCAAAAAGAGAACCTTGGATTCCCTGGCACTGGCGTTACTCATGTCTGGAAGGGTTATCCAGGCACAACAAAACCTTCAGTGAATAACCTGTGTGCTGTACAGCAGTGTCATAAGGCTTTTGCCATAGGAACAAACGTGTTGCAAGACTATCAAAGGCAACATTATGAAAGTGTTTTGAAGGTTATTGATGTTATTCCTCCGGGAATCGTATTACCAGTCACTGATATCAAAAGTAACAAATTTAAAGAAGCTATAAATGATAGAGCCCTCAGAGCAAGAGCAAAGAATAGAAATAAACAGGACTTGTTGGCTTACCACGTACTGTATGGGCTGCATGGAACATTAAATAACATTTATCTGCTGTTCCTTCAGGCAGGCAGCAGGTCCACACGTGCCTCTTTTCCAGGCACCTGGAGCCCCGTGCCCCTGCACTGTGTCTGTGCAGGTGTAGGGAAAGGAATCAGGGCTGGTGAGCACTGTGAGCACAGCTCCAGCCCCTGGGATGTGCTGGAGCTGCTCTCACCTCCTGGCACTGCAGAGAGCTCCCTTGCTGACAGGCAGGTGGGATCTGTGGGGCTGGAGCCTGTGGCACAGCTCAGTGCTGAGCTGCTGCTCTGGGCAGATGGGGCATCCTTAGCCCATCATGGACTGTGCTGCTGTGGGGAGTGTACACGGGGTGTGAGGGAAAATCTGTTTCCAAATGATTTAAAATCATTTTTATATGTACAAAAGTGGCTTGGAGCTTGGTGAAGCTTTAGGAGCAGTGCTGAAGGACAGCATGTCTCTGTAGGGAAGGCTTATCATGAGCTCTCAGTACATTCTCCTGGGCTTTTCTTGTTTGGTATTTGGAAATGTCAGCTTTCTATTACTTGGTCCACCTACAACAATGCCAATTAAAAAAGTAAGAAGTGATGCATCTGCAGGTGCCCATAGAACTGCTCTTAATTCACAGAAATACATTAATATTTAACAGATAATAGTGTTATTGAGGCAAACTAGGCCATCAGCTTGAGAGAAAAACTTACACCATCTTCATTCCAACTAGAATTGGAAGCAGCACATTCTGTTGATAGAAACTTTGAAAGCACTTGGTGAATGTCAGTGGAGCTTTGAAATTAAAATTTCTTCTTATTTCAGACCAACTATTATTGTATCTCTGGCTTGGGTGAGCTGGGAAAGGGCAGAAGCCACTTGGGGCATGATTTATAATGCTGGCATTTCTGGCCGGTGATGGGGATGGAAGTGTTCCGAGCTGAGCTCTGCCTGAGCTCGTTTGAAATGCAATGACAGAATTCCCATGTAAAGGTTGCAATAAAAACAGAAAGAGGGAGAAGAGATTCTGTACTTCAGAATGAAAAAAAAAAAAAGAGTCCTCACAAATGTCATCTGAGGGATCTCTGGCTCACACTTGTGGGGAAAAATAGTCCAAATGCAGTAGCAAATCTTTTATAGAGCAGCAGCCTGCGAAGAGAGCAGCACTGTTACAGCATATGCAGTACCTCAATATTTACATTTGTATCTGTGATTTGTTGGGACTTTGCCTGTGTGTGCATGGGCAGCATGATTTCAAACATGATTTAAAAGTATTCATGCAGCTGCAGGGCAGAACTCTGCTCCACATCTGCAGTTTTGGTGGCTGGAAGATTCCTGGGTGCTTTATTGGCAATCAAGCCTTTGCTTTGTGTTACCCTATAAAGAGCCTTGTTTTGCTGTTAAATTGAGTAATCCCAATATATAAATTGGGCTGTATCAGCTGGGAAATTTTTTGAGATGTTTTGAAAATGAAAAGCACAGTTCAAGTGTAGGACACTGAAATACCATGTGGCTTTGATGTTCTCTGCACCACTTTCCTTGCAGAAGAAATTCCACTATTCTGGAAATGATTGCAATACACAGGTTTAATATGGGAAAATACGGAGGCACTGTGCAAAGTAAGTCTTCAAAGGTGGAGAGCTGGAGTGGCAGAATATACTCAGTGTAGCAAGAGATGTGTGTGCTATAATAAGCCTCATTTGTCAGGAAGAGTATCTCGGAGGAGTTCAAACCCAAAGAAACCTTTGCTTTGCCCTCAATGCTATTATTTGAAAATCCTCAAGGCTTTTCCAGAATGAATTTTAAAACTGCAGAGAGCAAGTGACAGGGAGGAGGAGGAGATGCCTTGGTGATTTCCTTGGCAAATCTGTCTCCCTGTAGAAGCAGTTGGTGCTGCCTGCAGCAGCTGGGTAAAAGGCAGCTATTGCTGCTGTTTCTCACTTTTCCTGGGCAGGAGTGTTAAGGAGTATCTCTGAGTAAGCTCAAGTAGGGCAGGTTGCTTTCTCCAAGTCTCCTCTGCGTTCTTTAGTGATGGATTTTGTGGTTTTATACACAAGCAATGGCATTGCTGTAGAAGGTTATTCCCTGAGTCACACAGCTGCCTCTGACCGACGGCTCTAAGCTCTGAAAGTCTCGGGCTGGTCTTTCAAGAATCCAGACAGACAGTAAAAACCATGGGTTTGAAAAAGAGCCTTTCTCTGTGGCTGGAGCCCACTGTGATTCTTGGAGAAAACCCTTTGGAGATGTGGGTGGAGCCAGGCTGTGCAGGGGGATGAGCTGCTGTTGATGCCCTGCATGCTGGGCAGTACCAACACCACCAGTGCTCTGGTGCCACAGCCTCGGGCATCCCTCAGACCTTCCTGTGAAAGCATTTTCATGGTCTCCGGGGCAATAAGCAGGACAGGAGACTTCCCTGCTGCTTCTCTGCCCCTGGGACCTCTGTGTCTGCAGCAAAGCTCCCTGCGTGTTCCTAGATAAACAAACACAGTCCCAGCTCATGGCAGAATTATCTTGTCCCTGTCAGTTGCCTGTGTAAGTTAAAGCTTCCAGCTGGGAGAGGTGACACAGATGAAAAGCAATTTCCATTGTCCCGAAGAATAATACCTGTGTGAGAAAGAGTAGTGCCTTTTGTTTTATTTTGCTGCATTTTCTGGTTGTGTTGCATCATCTCCCTGTTACACCTTTTACTAGTGCTAGAGATATTGCTGTGAAAGTAAGAAAACATCTCAGAAATCAATTTCTTTTGGAACTTTGGAGGCCAGGAATTACTGCATGTTATTTCTCAGTGTCTTTCAAAGTGTACGTTAAATAAACGTGATCCTCAGGAGTATTTAGAGGCAGCTCTTTCTATATAAAATATCTTCAAATGTATCACATTTGACGATGTATTAGTGAGTGTTTGGTATTTGTTCTATTTTAAGACTCCCTTACTTTGCTGCTCGTGCTATTTAAATGCTGCCTGCTCTGTATGCTGTGCCTTTACCAAGGTATTGAAGAGGAACTGGGGAACACATTATAAAGTATACAGCCAGATGAAATCTTGATTCTCCTTAAAACAATTGCAGGAACCCTCTTAATCTCAAAATAACTTTTTGCTTTCCAAGCCTTTCAGTATTTGCAGTTCGTGGAACTGTAGCCCCCTGTAGCCAGTCTCGTCTCAAAAATTCTCGAACTTAAACAAACAAAAAAACTCACAAGAATTTGGGCTGAAAAACTGGGTAGATTACTCTGTGTTGGAGTTTTGGGCTGGCTGACCTTTTGAGACAAGCACTGTATCCATGGGGTGTAAGTCTGGAGACCCTGGCCATGGCTGGGATGTGGTGATGGTGAGGATGGTGGGGCTGGACCCATAGCTCCTGTACCCAGGCAAGGACAGTGACAACTGGCACGAGTTCCTGAGCGAGTGGGTGTCAGGATGCTGACTGAACTGCAATTAAAACCACACGTGCACCAATGTCTCTCTGCCTGGCTGACTCCAAGCATCTTCTCTTCCTGAGGAAGCTATCGAAGGGCCAGAAGTTCCAGTGGCTCTTTTGTCAGCTGGAGCCATAGGGGACAAGGTTAATTCAAGGTGCTGTGCCAGCTAAAAAGGATTTTCCAGCAGAAGGAGTCCTGCTCTGCAGCACAACAACTGCTTTTGTGTCTGGCTCTGGGGTCCCACTCTCTTCCCCGTGCTCCAGTGCTTCAGCTCGGGTGCCAGGTCCGTGCTACGTCTCTGGTAATTGTCTCGTTCTCCCTAATTAAACATGCCCAGCTCTAGATAAATTAAGGCAGTAAGTTGTACGCTCAAAGGCAGTGGATTTTTTTTTGTTTTCACAGTTAGTGTGGAAGATTAATATATTCTAAGGCATCAGCCACCAGGTTGCCTTCCATAGCATGACCTCAATTAGAAATTAGTTCAAGGATAAAGAAATTGCTGGGATCCAAACCAGTAATCTTGCTCAAAGCTAGCATTTGGTCTCTGAAAAAATTCCATTACTTCATTGCCTGTGTTATGTATTTACGCCTTTTTCTTCAGGTACCTCACTCTGCTCTCAAACCTTTCAAATTCCAGAGGAAACCATCCAGAAAGACACTGCTATAAATAGTAGAAGATTCTCTCATCCATGTGTCTGGGAATAGTTTCATTCACTGGTTTGATTTTTAGATAACATAGAGATGATACACACAGGCACTCCCAGTACCTGTCCCTGAGTTACCTGTGGGTACTGAAGCATCATGGAATGGTAACCCCTCTAAACCACAGAAACTTCTTTAAATTATCTTTTCATGGGGCCTCTTTATATTATCTGTTTTGGGGGGTGATAATCTGTAGGATGTTAATCCTGTCACCCTGCAGTGACGGATGTGAATTATCTTCCCAGAAAGCTGAGATTTCCTTTTCAGCCTTTTGGATTGTTTGGGAAATACAAAGTAAACCTCGTGAATTAATAGCTGCCAGAAAAGAAAAAGCCTGTTACAATTTTGGGGGTGAACGGGGAGGGAGGGCGGCACAAGAGCTGCCTGTGCTTCCCACTGTCATGCTCCACTCCTCCTACCCTTCTCCTTGGTGGTGTAGGCATTAGAGCTGGAACAGGCTGCTTTCACCTCGTGTAGACTTCACAGATTTGACACAGAGATGTCCAGTACCAGCTGGGGCAAGTGGCTGCATTCGGGGGTAATTCCTTGGCTGCAATTAAATTCACTGATCTCATCACCCCTGAGGATGATTTACTTCCTTTCATCCTTCCAGCAGGGAGTACAAATGCAAAACTTTCAGCTGAGAGGTATTTTTCCAAATAAAATTATCTTCAGCTGTGGTCATCGGTGATTTGGGAGCCCCTGCCACTGAGATTTTGCCTTGAGCTGATTGCCTTGGCTGAGCAACTGAAGAGCAGCTGGAAGCTGGCCAGAAATGGCTTTTGATTTTTGCTTTTAAAAGAAAAAGGAATTGAAGAAGAGAACCAAACCAGCATGCTTTGGTAACGCAGAGGGTTTTTGTGATTATTCTCCCTGAGAAGGGAGACTTCCCCTCAGAGGGGACTGCTCTGGGAAGTGAAGGAGAAACAAAAGATGGTTGCTGAAATGAGTTTCCCCTGTAGCTGAGCCATCATGGAGCTCTGGAGGAACTGACCATTCCTTCACCCTGGCATTTCTCAGACCTTTGCTGGCTGCCCGTGGCCCCCCACCTGCCAGAACTGTTGCAGTCTGGTGTTTCTGCTCCTGTGAAAAATCCCCACATGGAGCAGGCTGGTGGGACAAACAATCCCTGCTTTAGTCAGGTAATTCCCATAGAGTGTGGTGGGAAGCAGAGGAGGCTGCCAGGCTACTCCAGCCACTGGGATGGAGGGCTGCAGCACCATCATGTGCCATTATCAATTTCTGGATGATGTGTACACACACTTTCACCATCACATAGCTTTTCTCCTTCATTTTTCACGAGAACTGGCATTAGATTAATGGTTAAGCCATGGAAGAAATGTAACGCCATGCCAGTCTGATTTATTGACCACTTAGTGCTGATGAAGCCTCAAACAAGAGTCAGACAGATGTTGCAGTTGTATTTTTCTTCATCAAAAGCAATGACTTCTTGTTGCACCATCTCCTGCTTACCCCCCAGCAGCAGTGGAGGCAGTTCCTCTGCCACGCTGAGGAGGCAGGAGAAGCCAAGGAGCCTTGTCCAGAGCAGGGACAGATGGCAGAGGTGTGGGGGAAGCAGAGCAACTCTGCTGAGGCTCCAGGCACTGGAATGATGGGCGGATTTCCAGCAGGAATGTTTCGAGAGCCATCTGCAGCCCAGTGCAGGGCTCCCCTCGTTCCCCCCTGCCACCCCAGTGAAGGGCTTCTGCCCTGGCCTGTCCACTGTCCTGACACCTTTCCTGTGTGGAAGTTACATTTGTATTTTTTCTTTCAGTCTTTCACATCTCTCTTGCTCTCCTGGTAAGTCATCACAAATAGTGATTCGGTGCTAATTATGAGTTTTCCAAAACATATGTGTTCTCTTCACTTGTGTCAAAACATTTCAGTTCACCAAGTGGATTGGCATTTATGAAATTTGTCAATCTGAGGTCAACTTTTACATGGAGGCAAAAGGAACGAACCTGTTTGGTTTGTGTTTATTTTATATGCTTTTATATATAAAAAGTATGAATTCCAGTGCCACTGCTGAGGTCTGCTTGTTTGTACTGCACTGAAGCCAGGAAGCCCCGTAATCCTGACCTGCCTGGTGACAAATCAGCCCTGCCAGGCTGTGAAAAACACAGCTCACCTGAGAGGAAGGCAGAGGCACCTGTAGAACTACTGCCACATTGCTGTGTCCTTGCTCCCTTCTTTGAAACTTCCCTGGGAGCAGGAGGTGTATTTACATCAAGTCTCTGAAGCATATTACTTTTTATTACTTCATCATCTAGATCACTAATTATGTAAAATTAGTTGATGGAGACTATTTGGGTGTATGGGTAATAATTTTTACTATCTGAACCTCTTCTGAATTACGCACGAGAGCTGTGATGTTTCAGACCTCCCCTTTGTAGAATGAGATAAGTTGTGATGGTTTTCTGTGTCCTCTGCCTGCCTCTGTCTGGGGCAGATGTGCCCTGTGGAAAGGAAAGTTCTCCTCACAAAAGTTGAACACAAAAGGTCCAGTTGTTTGTCCCAGAAGAATCTTGTGAATAGAAGAGCCAACACTTTTCTTTGCTTTAGCACTTCCCTGAATGGTTCTGAAGTAATTTCTTAGCTGTTCCTTACAAGGTTTCTTTGCTTCTTCCCTGTGCGCTACATATCTTTTAGCACTGGCTGCAAGAATTTGATGCTGCTTTCTCACAGAATCTTCACTGAGAACCCCCTGCTTGCAGTTTTGTCCATAGAAGGGGGAAAATGCAAGTTCCTGCTTGCATATTTTCCAAACCTAGAAGAGTTTCTCCTCCAGAGGGATGAATCTGGTTACTGAGGGGATGCTCTGCAGGGCTGCTCTGCTTTTCACGTTGCTGTGGCCTCCCCACTGCCAGCACCTTCTTAGCCAGCCTGGAGATGTGACCAGCCCTCCCTGATCTTGGGGATGTGCAGGATGCTCCCTGTGTGCACAAGAGGGTCATGGTCACCCTGCCCCCAGCAGTGCTGAGTGCCACCCTGCCCCAGGCTGCTCCAGGAGCAGCTCCCAGCCTGCTGGGCTTCAGTGCTGTGCTTTCCCCATCAGAAATTCCCTCCACAGGTCTCCTTGGTGAAGGTGTCCATGCCCTGCTCCAGCTCTCCCCTGGTTTCATAAGCAAGTGCTCCCATCAGCACAACCTTGTGCAAGCGGATGATGGGTTGTGTTCCCGCTCCCCCTCGGAACAGGGCTCTAACAGCATTAATAAAACATTACAGTTTTAATTACACCATTATCCTATTTATTTTTATAAATAATTCCAAAGCAGTCATTAAAGTTTGCGAACTTAGGAGTAAATGACTTAAGGGAAAGAAATCATCCCCTCAATCTTGTTATTATCTATTGAACAATCTCCCTGGGATACTGTTGGGGAAACTGGCGGAGTTGTTGCTGCTGTTGTTAAGATGATTCATTTACTCGCAGGGTGGTAACACGGAGCTCAGCTCCTGCTCCAGGTGTCGGTGGGACGGCACCGCAGTGCGTCAGAGCAGGGTCTGTTCCTGCAGCACCACGGGAAGGGAGAGGGGAGTGGGATCACCTGTGGGATCAGCTGGGGGATCTGCTGCTGGATCAGCTGTGGGATCTGCTGTGGGATCAGCTGTGGGAGCCCACACCTCTCTGTCCTCCTGCAGCTGTCCTGCAAAGGGCTTTTCCAGTGCCAACCTTCTGCAGTTTGCACACATCCTCAAAAGACAAGGAATTCTAGGCTTGTCTGTAAACAGCCCTGGGTTGGGGTGCTCTGTAATACTGTTTGTGAGACTCCTCGGCTCTTCCCTCCTGCTGTCACTTTATGGAGAGTGTGGCTGTTCTGATATTGTCAGGTGACTTTCTGCATGTGCAAAAAAGACTGATGTGGACAAGAAATGATAGAAGCATTGTCTCAAACTAACAAAAGGTCCCTTAAAGCAAAGCATATCACCTGGTGTTCGTTGTCAGTGGTGTTCACAGGACTGTTGCAAGTATTAGGTGTTGCAAGGGTTGGAAAAGAGGTTCACGCTGAGCATACCAGTGGAGCAGGAGAGTTGCAGGTGGAGGGCTCTCAGGATGGGGGAACTGAAATGTGCAAAGTGTCAGGTGCCATCTTTTGCCATCTCTTTTAAAGAACAGCTCTTACCTTGGGGAAATCCAGTACAGTCTGGGGTCTGATCATGATGCTTGCTGTCACAGTTTTAATTTGGAAGTTAAATGCAGGGAGTGCTGGCCCCAGCAACATAACTCTTGCTCTGCTGTCCCTGCAGAACCCAGACATTGTGTTGGTGCACTACCTGAACGTCCCGGCCATCGAGGACTGCGGGAAACCGTGCGGCCCCATCCTGTGCTCAATAAACACTGACAAGAAGGAATGGGCAAAGTGGACAAAAGAGGAACTCATCGGGCAGCTCAAACCAATGTGTGAGTACCTGCAGCTCGCTTTGCTTCTTTGCTGTATATTTAGAGTCCAGTATCTCTCACAGCCAGTAACCATCCTGTGCAGGAGTTAATTGTCCATCCAGCTCAGCTTGCATCTGCACACACTTTCTTTCCAATATTCAACACTTCTGGGATGTATGGTATGAGAGCTGCTCAGACTGTGCCCAAAGAGGTCCCCTCTGCACACTGGGGAAAAATTATACCTATGTTCTTGCATGTTCTTGGGCTGTTTGTCGGCACCTGCTCACTTGGAAAGAGTGGCAGTGGATTCCCCCAAGGGCACTCCATGTGTGGGTGGTCACTGTCAGGTCACAGTGGGTTGCTGTAGCTTACAGGTGGTTCTCTGGAACTGAGTGTTTTGAGTTGAGCATAATTTCCTACAGTTCTGAACAATGCAGCTTAAAGAGAGGGCTGCTTCGGTGTGCAGAGTGATGGGGAAGTTTGCCCTCAGACGGGCAGTTCTTAGAACCCCTCCACATCTGCTTTGGTGTATAATATTTTTATTTGCATCACAGTTATATTGTATGTCTTCCCCTGGAGAGCACATTCCAAACGTCTTTTTGCAATGAAAGAAAAACTAGACACAAAATGGGTCTATAACCCAGAGAAAATTAACTGTAAAAGCAGAAATACCAAATGTGAGTTAACAATACCAGCTCTGCTTCTGTTCCTGCCCCCTGGCCCTGCGGGGGTGCTGGTGTCATGCCCAGCCTCGTGTAATTGGAGGTCTCAGCCATGGAGTGCATCCTGATGTGTCTCTGCCAGCCGTGAAAGATCAGCCTCGTGCTGACCGCAGCGTTGGTAATCTGAGTTTGCAGTCCTTTGTTGCATCCTGAGCTGTGCAGGCCCATGTATCCCTCTCCCACACAAAGCTGGAGGGGCAGAAGAGGAGAGAGAAAATGACACATTTGCCCTTGGGGCTGATAAACTTAGATAGAAATCCAGGATGTTGGTGTAGCTGAGACTGGACAAGTACCTTAACATTAAACAGGAAAAGAAGCAGCCGCCTGTTTAAAAAATCTGCAGTGCATCAAGAAAATTATGTGAAAACTACAACGAACCCGCCGTAAATTTAATAACACTTGGCTCTTTTATGTCTCAGGAGGGAAGAGTGAAATTCTGCGCAATTATTCAGAGTATATATGCATGTACACGTCTCTGTTTATGGGTACATATCCTGGGAAACGCATCCTTAGAAATGTAGCTACAATAAAAGCTTTGGATTCTGATCAGACCTAGAAAACAAAGAGGACACGGATAACCATGTTTGGGGAACACAGGGGCACTCCTCGCCAAGAAGCCATCAGATTTGGTTCCAGTATAGGGTGTGCCATGAAATTCTGGAGCCAAGCACATTAGTTTCATCACATTTTTGCATTAATCACATTCTTTCACAGACTTCACAGTTTGATTGCCTGATGTTTCCAAATTTCTCTGCCCTAAAGCAGATTTGTCAATGGCTTAATCAAAGCATTGTGCATGGTGTCGCTGGTGCAGTGACAGTCTCACCCTTTTACCTGTTCTGTGTTGGGGTTTGCTGTGTTTTATTCCTCTGGACTGGAAGTTATGTGGGGGTTTCATTGATAATTTTTTTTTTCTTGGTTGCTGTTTCCCATGAGAATCTCATTTAAGACAAGTTAGTGATAATTACAGCTAGGGTGTGTGTGGAGGTCCAAGGCCTCTGTACCTGCAGGTAGGTTCCCATTTCAGACCACTGATATCATTCAGGATGAAGGGAGTGAAGCTGATACTAGTCCTGCCTTTGGGGAAAATGCTTCTTCCTGGTCAGAGGCAGAGGCTGGTGGCAATGTCCAGCTCTTGACTCACTGACAAGTGCTGTTTGTTCAAATCCTACTCAGCCTGTGCTGGAGTCAGGTGTTAAAGCTGTTGACCTCTGTCAGGTAATAAAGTTTTTCCATCAGAGTGGTGTGGCAGCCAGTGGTGTGGGAGCATGTTCTCCTGGCCATGTGTGCCTGGAGAACTAAAAGCAATGTGGCAGATGGCTGGCTGGGTGAGTGGCATTAGTCCTGGAGTCCAAGCCAGACAAATACATCAAACTGTTTTTTCCTGAAATGCAGAGACCCTGGCTGGGGTGATCGGGGAGTTTGTTTACATTTTTTGCATCCATAATTTGCTCAGCTCCTCTTCCTTCCCCGCTGCAGCATCCCAAAGTCACTCCAGGCTTCAGCAAGTCTTCAGCAGCATCAGGGACAGGCAGCAGCTCCTGGTGCCAGCCTTGTCACTCACCCCCGTGAGCAGAGCAGGGCACCGAAGTCTGGGTACCGAGAGGTGGCTTCTGCCCTGTTCCTGGAGGAGACCTCTGAACCCAGAGAGAGCTTCTTGGCTGGCTGCAGGAGTGATGTTTGCTTATTCTGTGATTATGGATTAAAAGCCCACATTTTTGGAGTGGCCATAGAGCTCTGAGAGCTTTGTGGAAACAGCATTAACTTGTTCTAACATAGCTGGTGTGTGAACTAATTAAGAGACTGAAATGAACGCATCTGAACATCCATGAAAGGTAAATGCTGCAGATGCTCTAAGGATTTGAGGTTTTCTCAACACCTCCAGCTGAGTTGAGACTGTAAATAATTAATTAATCCGCCTGACTTCAGCTTTCATGGCTTTGGATTTTTGCTTTACTTCTCATCTTCTTGTTACCTGCCTCCCCACTGGAACATCCATGACCTCCTGATTGCCTTCTCTGGACCATCACTGTTGGCTTGTCAGACCTCAGTCTGGCAGTCCTCAAGACTGAAGCATGTGAGCCTGGAAGGCTTCGTACACATTCCTGACCTCCCACACGATGATTCCTTTCTCCTTGCAGGCTTGGAGACGAGGTCCCCTGTCTCAGAGGTGTCAGCAAGGTCAGGGAGCCCAGGGAAGGCTGTGACACCTCCAGGGATGGCAGACCTGGGATAATCCAACTGTTGGGAGCACCTCAGCTGGGTGTCTCAATCAAAAGGCTTGTCGTGTGTGTGTTGCTTTGGTTTGAATGCAACTTTTGGGTACATTTATGTAAAGTGAATAGCTGTAATACATGAACATTCTGCAGGAATGTTGTCCGAGGCACCTGTAAGTCATTTCAGGATGCCTGGTGTGAAGAATGAGCCTCAATTTGGCATAGCTTTCAATTTTCCTCCCCCTTGTGCCCCATTACAGTCTTGCTTTGAGATTTCTCTGAACAGATTAGCAGATGTCCTTAGAGGCATCTGGTGGTAAAAGCAAATTCAGTGGCAGAATCCATCACAGCAGAATTCTGTATATAAACTCCATATGATCAGCAAATTGTGGGCCAGCTCATGTTGGGGGTTTCTCCAAATCATCCCCTTTTGGCTCTCTCATCCTTCAGCTGGCAAAGTATGACTTACAAGCTCACAGCTGGTGCTACGTTGCATTCCTTGTTCCAGGTCCACTATAATTAAGAGCTATCTTCCTTTCAGAGGAAAAGCTTTTTGCATTTCTCTGCTGTGTAGGAACTGAGGGCTCCTGTTTGTGCCGCAGCCACAGCTGGGCAAGCTGGAAGTTCCACATGCGCCTATCACTCACTGGGCAGGAGCTGCTCTTGCCTTTTCCCAGAGTCCCTAATTCTGTGTAACGAAGTCATCAGGCCTCCTGGAGGTGACCTCAACCTGCATCCCTGCCTTGTCACCATTGGAGAAGGCATCAAACACGTGTAGTGCAGAAAAAAACTCAAATAGCAGCAATTGGCATTAATGCAGTTTGAAGAATTGAGTTGTTGGGGGTTTTATCTTGGCCTGAATTTATATTCAATTTCAGTAACTCTGTTTAAGGATTGGGGTTATATTTCATCTTAAAAGATCAGTTGTACAAAAATGCTGCATGGGGTGAATTTTACAATTCCCCAAGCAGTTTGTCTGAGCTCCAAAGTACCCCTCAATGGAAACTGAAGCTTGCCAGCTCAGCTCAGCTGACCACGTAGAAACAATGTGGATTCTTTAAAAAGACATTGGGTTTAGTAATGCTGACATCCAGTTTTGCTGCAATACTGAGTTTTTATTAAAAAGAGAACACAATAGAAGGTTCTAGATAGGTTCCTATATCCCCCCCCACACTGGAGTAGTCCTGTATACACATTGTGTGCACGGCCAGCATCAGCCTCCAGTTCATCAGCCACCTGCTCAGCTTCGCATCTTCCCCCAACCCCTTCACTACTGCAGGTATGCGGCTCTAAAAAGGAGTCCCATGCAAGAATACACTTTTCCTTTCCCCCTGGGATCTGCGGTGGCCTTCATGTCCCCCGAGGAAGCTCGATCCTGTGCTCTAAATGGGCTGCTCTGGAGGGAAATAATTTGAGTTTTGCCTACTGTAGACAGTCTCACTTTGCCAAAAAATTAGGAGCTGTGTTTCAGCTGGTGCCTTTCAGCTGTGTTTGGAGACACCAAAGTGAAATAATCCCACTGACAGCAGTGCTGACAGCAGTCCACTGGGAACCCACAAGTATCAGTAATGGAAACTAACCTGAGGAAACCTAGACCAAATAGTTTCCTGATGCCCTAAAACTTGGGTTTCATACAAATAGATACTTCATACATTTAGGTGTATTTGGTTTAAACCAAATACAGCAATTGCCAAACCTCTCTGAGGAGGCTACAGGCACACCAGCTTTTGTCTCTTGTTCTTTCTTAGTATTTTATCTCCGGCGTCAACACTTGGCTGTAGTGACTGGCATCTGCAAAGGTATCGGTCCACATCTTCCTGGCAGTGGCACCGAGATGTGACAGCCTGGGGACAAGGGCTGGGAGCCTTGAGGGAAGGCTCAAGGCCCTCTCTCCTTGTGGGCCATGATTATGAGGAATTCTGTTCCCCCAGTTATGCCAAGCAAGATTTTGGAAAAAAACCCAAAAAAACAAAAAAACCGAAACAAACAAAACCAACCAAAAAAACCACCCTTACCAAAACAAACGGGGGGAGGGGGAAATTTGAGGAAAAAATTCTAAAAGAGCCCTCCCTGAAGAAACGGAGAGGCCGTGGCGGGCTCGGTGTGGGTCGGGGCAGCGGGACGCGGGCCCGCTCCCGCCGCCCGTTCCTTATCCGCGGGCGCCACCTGGCGGGCGCTGCCGGCGCTGTCCGCAGGAGGAGGAGGAGCGGCAGTATGGCGACGGTGCCCTCAGGAGGAGGAGGAGCGGCAGGATGGCGATGGTGCCCTTGAGCCGCAGCCGGGGGAGGGCGAGGACCGCACAGGACGAACGGGAGAGGCGGCTTCCACTCTGCTCCTCCGCGTGCGAGCCGCCGTGGCCTTCACGCGTCTGTAAACAGTGGCGGGAGCGCTGCTCCGAGCGGCTTCCAGGAGTCCAGTCCTGCCCTGCTGGTCCCCTCCAAGGGACGCTGCCCAGTCCCTGTGAGCATCCCGCTGCATCTGAGCAGACCTGCAAGGAAAAGTGTTGTTTTGGAAGGCAGATAGCTCTCGAAAGAATAGCTTTCTGTGTTTGTCTTTTTCCGTGTGAGTTCGTGCAGGACATTAGCATTCAGGGGGTGTCACTGCTGTCCCCAGCAGCGAGGCTCAGGTAAACCTGTCCTTCACAACCAGAGTGGAAATGGAAGGCTGGAAAATCAAAGCTAAACCGTGTGTGGGCGTCGGAGTACGGAAGGATAAATCTAATGGAAATATCCTTCAGCCAAAGGGAGAAATCCGAGCAAGGCCTTTACTTCTGTCAAGAGAAACGCAGTGAAAATTGAAGGGACAGGGCTGCCGTTTCCAATTGACCATCGCCATGGAAACCCCGCTCGGCGTCAACACTTGGTGGAGTCGGATGTGGGCAGCAGGGCAGGACAGGGCGGGTGGACAAAGGACCCGCGCACGCTCCCAGCAGCACTTTGGGGATTTGTAAAGCACTTTGTGTGGGTCAGGAGTGACTGAGGGCAGGACTTCTGACACCAGGGCTTGCAGGCTGTCGAGATACATTGGGAGGGAGAGGCAAACAAGGAACCTGACCTTGATGGTTCTAGATATTCTAGCTCTATCAGTCTAACCAACTAACCCGTTTCATGTGTTGTTCATTGTTGTTACTCAAGTCACAAAAGATTTTACCAAACTGGGGCAGAGGGGTTACAGGTACGGTACAGGGAATGGCTTCATCATATACTGCACATGTACATGTATGTGTAAGCTGTGTTCTGGGGGGTGGTACGGAAGAGCAAGGTCTTTGGAATAAAACCAGGAAATGTAAAATGCTTGTAGTGGCAAGGAGAAATGTCTACGAGTGTTCAGAAAGCGTGAAATGATCAGATTTAAATGTGAGGGGGTATTTTAGGGACAAGTTTTGCTTATGGTAGGGAAACCACAGGGAGGGAAAGAGGGACACAGCTGTTGATGGTCTAGAGTGATGATGAAACAGTGAGGTAGAGCTCAGGTGATGGGGAGGAGGAAGATACCTGCAATACGGGAGGACTGCAGGCCTGGAAATTGTGAAGGACTGAGTATCACCACCATCAGCAGCAGCAGCAGAAGGCAGAAATAGCCAGGGTGTTGTAAGAAACTTGGACAGTCATATGTTTCTGTGTGCAAGTTTCCCTTGGATTCTGAGCAGCCTTTTTACTGGTAATTCAGATCATCTTTCATTCCTTTGCTCATGATGGTCAAAGTCCTGGCAGTGCTAATGAAGGAGGAGCTGCTGGGCACTATCAGAAGGTCATTTTTATTGCTTTTTCTTCAAAAGGGAAGAAAGAGAAGAAAGGTGAGATGATAAAAAGAGTTGTGGACCTTTCCCAAGCCTCAGTTCTCTCCTCTGAGCACCCAGTGCATCACCAGTAACTCTGCCTGGCTGCACTACCTCGTGCTGCAGGCACTGTGCAGAGGGTGTGTGGCTGGAGGAATGTGTTGCTGCTGTAATGCAACAGCTTTTAGACCCCTCCATGCTATCATTGAAAAGGAAAGTGTTGAAACAGTTCACAGCTTTCATATTAAATTATCAGGAAATGCAGTAGGAGTCTGAACAGGAATCCAGATTAAAATCCTTTCCAGAATTTCTGCTAAGCTTCAGACTTTTTTTTCCCCCCCTTTTGTGTTCATACATTATGGCTATATTTAATCAAACACAGTTTTACAGTGGTTTCACTTCTTGAACCACTAAGAAGCAGGAAGAGTATGTGTGTATGCTTTTTATTAGCTTTCCTTTCATAATGCACTTTCTTCCCTATAGAAATCTCCTTTCCTGCTGATTCATTATGTGTCAGGAAGCCAAGCGTGACATGTTAAAAGCCATCTTGATAGTGTTTGGTATTCAGTACTAACAATTCACCAGGCACAGGAGTCTTTCTTTAAAATAGGGAGGAAGAAAATCTGCATATTGGATGTGCCAAGATAGTGGATAATTTGCATTAAGCATCCAGACATTCTTTTTTTGCAATCTGTCACCCTTCACTGGCTTTTTATTTTATAACCTTCATAGCATATGGGGAACATAAGTACTAAAAAAAAAGTGGCACCACGTGGACAGAAGCTGGAGCCAGAGCCCTTTAGGATCAGCTGGAGCAAGGCTAGAGAAGGACCTTTCCTCAGCAGCAATTGATCCTCAGTGGGACTTTGCTATGCTGGAAGGACCCGAAAATAATAGGCATGGTTCTCTAAGTACCCAGCTCTAAAGCTGTCCATTATGCCTTAGCTCCTAGCTCACAGCTTGATTCAGACTTAAGAACCATCATCATGAATACACAAACCCTGAGCCGTGATTCTCTTCCCAGACTTGCCCCCACGATGTGCTGCTCATCCCAGGATTTAGCAGCAGTATCCTGCTGCAGTATCCTGCTGTAGAACAGACTTTCTGTACCCAGCAGCACGGACACCAGCTCACTTCTTTAGCAAAGCATTTCTGAAGCAGCCAGAAATTACTTAATGCAAAGTTTCTCAATAATAATTATAGTTCAGTAACTTTGTGTTGTACAGTAGGAAGCATCCAAGATACTCGGCTGCATTCTAATCCCACTGAAAATGTATTTTTTGTACAATTGCAATATGAACATCATTTATTAGACATAATATCACTGGTAACAGAACAATGTATTTTAAGTAATAAAATGAATGTGTGCAAAGGTAGTGAAGTGGCAAGCTGTAGATGTAATAACAGAGACTGAGTGTTAAGAGGAAATCCAAAACTGTGAGTGTACTAGAAAGCAAAATCTGTTGGGTACGATAACAATAAATGTGGTCATCAAACAAACATAGAGGGACTTATTACAAAACAATCTGCAGCACTTTAAATAGTGATATGGGAAAGAATACTTGTAAATATTTGTAATTTACAAGTATTTCTGCAGGTTATCCAGCCTGGCCAATAGCAATGTGAATTCTGCAGTATGAAACTAGACCAAGATGAGATGCTGTTAGGCAAAGTGACATTAGTGGGTGATGAGGCAATACAGCAACAAGTAACAAAAAAAAGCAATCAAACTGCTTCACAGAGCAGATCCAGGAGCTCTGTTCCGCCAGCTGCATGCGACACACTCAGAGGGCAGCATCAAAGAGGAGGACAGGGGACTGTTCACGGGAAATGCTGCCCCTGTGACCACAAACATTAGATCACAAACATCCCTTCATTTGCTTTGGCTCTCCTTGCACGATGCTGCTTTTGGCTTGTGTCCCAGCCTCTGGCTGTACAGGAGCATCACCCCAACCTGCTGTTGCCAGGATTTCACCCCTTCACATCGGGCACCTTCACCACACAGGGAGCTGTGTCTTTACTACAGTAGGATGTTCAGCTTTGATATTGTTTCCTCTGGTTTAAGCATTTTAGAACACAACATGCAAGGAACGTGCCTTGATGTGGCAAAGACACTCCTGAAAAGAAGCTGCCAGGCATGAAGACACCTTGGAAATGATGTTGTCACTTATCAGCACTTTCCAAAATCTGCACATGAGCTGTGGTGCATTTAAAGGATAAATAAATAATATGCACATATGAATTGCTCAGAGAGACATTAAAGGAGACAGAAGATGCTTTTGAGTCAGTTATTATGGATAAAATATTTTATAAGTGCCATTTCCATTGTAAGTTAGGTTGCAAAGATCATTGTTATAGGAAATTCTGCAACTAAAATACTCTGAGAGTATTTATTAAAATCATGTATCTGCGTGCAGTCTAGCATTCTTATTTAGATAGCTAACAGGCCCAGAGAGTTCCCAAGAAAATAGCTTCAGTTTGCAACATGTTCTGTAACATCACCCACCTGTCCATTCTCCCAAATTACTAAAAGGTCATCCAAGTCTGGGGAGGAACTCACACAGTGTCTGTTAGTCACTCCCAAAAAATGAGTCAGCCTTCCCTGCTGCCACCCGGGATCTGACAATGAAGACCTGGCAGAAGGTTTGCATTTGCTGTTACTCTGATGTATTTTTGGCTGCTGATTTTACTATAAAGCTGATTTTGTTTTGATATTAGCCAGAAAAAATATTCCAAAACACTCTTTGGAATTCCACTGCTTTACTTCAATGGAACCAAACCTTTTGTTGTTCTTGGGTTTTCAGTGAAGGTTGCTGGCACTACAGAGAGTTGTTACAGGTGCAGAGTCCCTGGTAGGAACAGACTGAAATAGAGCCAGATACTCTGCTGAGGAGTTTTTCCTCTATATATATCTAATTCAGGAATTGCCTTTGGAAGCCTGTTGATACCAAGGAGCAGAGAATATTAAACCAGCATCCATTACTGTTGCTTTTTATAGGTCTCCTTTCAGTTCTGACAGAAAGCAGCAGGAATGGATTTTTGCTGGCAATTTGGAGCGGCTTTTGATGGTTTTGGCGTGATTCTGCGGTTTCTAATGGGAAATTTTACTGTTCTCTTTGCAGTTCATGGCATCAAGTGGACATGCAGCAATGGCAACAGCAGTTCAGGGTTCTCAGTGGAACAGCTCGTGCAGCAGATCCTCGATAGCCACCAGACCAAGCCCCAGCCTCGAACACACAACTGTCTCTGCACTGGTACCTTGGGTGAGTACCTCGGGAGGGCACAGGGTGACTCAGCTTCATCCCGTCTGGGAGCAGGGTTTGTAGTACTGAGGTGATAAAAATGCTGTCTCATGAAACGCTGGGACACAATGAACTCAGAGTTGACGGGAAAATCTTGAGCATAAAAAGATGCAGCTGGAAATTGTGGGGAAAATGTCAATGCTTTCTAATAAATGCAGTCCATACACTGCATACAGCTGCTCAGAAGGTATATTCTCCTCTACATGTGCAAATTCTGTTACCAAAGGCTCGAAATCTAATGTTCTTCCAACTTCACCATCTGAATTCCTTGCCCTGCAGAGCACTTTTTTGGAGAAGTGCTCAGGTGGTTAACTGCAAGATAAGAGAGGTCTTATTTAGGTATCATGAAAATACAGATCTCTTTCCTGTTAAAGGAGATGACCTTGTTTTGGATGACACTACAACAGCAAGAAACAGCATCCTTAGTGTTAGCATTTCCCAGAGACAGTGGGAAGCTAAGTGATTCACTTTCCAACTAATCTGCTTTATAGCTGCTCCCTTCTAGCACTTTGGTCAAATAAAGCATATGACACATTAACTAGTCTTTAGCAAAACTTATAAAGGAAAGTTGTCAGTGCTTCAAAGGGTTTATTTTTTTCTTCTTTTCTTGAGCAGTTGCATTATACAATCAAGGCTTAAATAAGAATGATGACCTCTGAAATACCTGAGTTTGGATTAAAATTCACCCCTTAAGGCTCAGCATTTGATCCAGGCTTGCAGATCTGAACATGAATCCTTTTATTCTTCCCTTTGATGTTTTGTCTTGTGCTAAGTCTGCTCAGTGCTTTTTAACGTAACAGTATTGCTTTGTTTTGTAACTGGCTTGCACATTGACACACACATTCCCAATCCCTTACTGTCATCCACAAATACAGCAGCATGAAAGCCTTTCCCTTGTTCCTGTTCATTTCTATACCTAGGAGAATAGAGAGATTTAATATTGTATTTAGTCTCAAAAGCACTGTCTTGAACTACTTTAGGTGACCTCATTCAAATGTTGAACACATAATAGAGAAGTTCCCCTTCAAGGGCAAGCAGCAGAAGATTTAGCAAATTCCAGTGGCTACATGGATGCTTTATGTTGCCCAGAAGATGGCATTTGTAATTGTAGCCATGAGCTATAGCCAGGAGGCTTCTTCCCCCCTTCAGTCATTCTACAGTTCTGTAATTAATGTTCTTACCTCATTCTAGGGAAAATTAATCAACTAAGGAAAGAAACATCCAAAATTCATGGGCTGCTGTTCTTTAAACAGCAAAAGCAGTCCCTGCACCAGTTTGTGACTAAGGTGCCTTTGCAGACAGAATTGTTTACTACATCCAGCCTGATTTCAAGCTCTCAGAAATGCAGGTGATATTACCTTTACAGGACAGTAAAGGTGCTGCTGGTTTAATTAATGGAGGATTTTCTTCTGTTGGCCCTTGCTTGAACATTCTTCAGCAGCTCCAGTGCTGACCGTGTGCTCTGTGTGCTCTTCTCGGAGTACAATGTGTCTGTCAGCAGAGGAATGGCTGAGAGTTAGGGAAACACATCACCATCCTTATGGGAGGGCAAGAATGCTTTGTATGACTAATGGGGTTGCTTCTTTAATAATCTGATTGGCAACTGTAGGACACAGTGATGACAGGAAGATGTGAGCTACGGTCTAGGCAGCAAGGGTGATGCCAGGGACAGGGGCATGACATGGCATCTGTCACCTCCAGATGACTGGTCAGCATCCGTGCCCCAAGAGTGGTTGTCAAACTTCCTGACATCACCCTGCACAGAGAGCCAAGCAGCTCTGTTCCAGAGGCTGAGGTCTTGTCCAGGGGGCAGATGGAACAGGGCCCTGTGCCACAACTGGCATCAGCAGCACTTGCTCTGCAGACTTTGCACTGAGATCAGGCACATTTAAATAACTCCGGAACTTGTCACAGATGCCAATTCCCCTTTGCCTGATCAGGGCAGGGAGGAAAGGGGCATGTGGGGTGAGGGTAGGGGTGCCTGTGTGCCTGTTGTGAGGTTGCTGTCACTGTGTGCAGTGGATCTGTGCATTAGACAGGACCTGTACTTCTGGCACTGGTGAGAAAATGGTTTTATTTCCGAGGTCTCTCCTGCTCTCTCATAGTGCCATGAGATTCACTCACTCTCACATGTGCAGGCACAAGCATAGCTGTCCTTTGCTGCAGCTATGAGATACACAACCAGCACTGTCCTAATTTTGTATTTACTGAACGGCAAATACTGTTGTTTTCTGGCACAGGGGCAGGAAGCAGTGTGCATCACAAGTGTAACAGTGCCAAACACCGCATCATATCACCAAAGGTTGAACCAAGGACAGGTGGGTACAGCACTCATTCAGAGGTACAAAATAACGATGTCTCTGAAGGCAAGAATGAGCACAGTCACGGCAAGGCCTCCAGCCGAGAGAAGAGGAACGGCAAAGTGGCGAAACCAGTGTTGCTCCATCAAAACAGCACTGAGGTTTCTTCCACCAACCAGGTGGAGGTCCCTGACACGACCCAGAATTCTCCTGTGTCCATCAGCAGTGGGTTAAACAGCGACCCAGATATGGCAGATAGCCCAGCTGTCACTGGTGTGTCCAGTATGGCTGTAGCATCAGTTATGGGAAGTTTGTCACAAAGTGCCACCGTATTTATGTCAGAAGTCACCAGTGAAGCTGTGTACACCATGTCACCCACGTCTGGCCCAAATCAACACCTTCTGTCCTCAGATGCAGCTGCACAAGGACTTGTACTTGCTGTGAGTTCAGATGGACACAAGTTTGCTTTTCCAACAGCTGGCAGTTCAGAGAGCTTGTCGATGCTACCCAGCACTGTCTCTGAGGAACTTGTGCTCTCCACAACTTTAGAAGGAAATAGGAAAATTCCAGAAACCACCATGAATTTTGACCCAGACTGTTTTCTTAACAATCCCAAGCAAGGGCAGACTTATGGTGGAGGAGGTATAAAAAGTGAAAGCATCAATACCAACATAAGGCAGTCACCCACAACGGAACGTAGCTTCAACTTCAATACAACCCTCACAAAAGAAATTAAAACTGAGGACACATCTTTCGAACAACAGATGTCCAAAGAAGCATTTTCCTCTACTTCTGCATCTAACACTCTCACACTCAGTACTGGTTCAGGTTTACTTCCATCTGGAGGAGGTCTGAGCCCAAGTACCACCCTGGAGCAGATGGACTTCAGTGCCATTGACTCCAACAAGGACTATTCTTCCAGCTTCAATCAGACCGTCCAGAGCCCTCACGTCCATCAGACCCCTTCCCCCAGCTTCTTTCTGCAGGATGCCAGCAAACCTCTTCCCCTTGAGCAAAACACTCACAACAATTTGAATGACACAGGTAGCTCATTTGTGAACACGTTAGGAATCTCCAATGTGAAAACAGAGTCCTCGTCCCAAACCACTTCCAACTGTAATGGCACAGTGGAAACCAGAATAGAGTCCACCTCTTCTCTCCAGCTCATGCAGTTCCAAGCAAACTTCCAGGCTATGACTGCAGAAGCTGAAGTTCCCATGGAGACCTCCCAGCAGGCAGAAGGAAATGAAAATCTACTTAAATCAGGGGATCTTCAAGCCTGCAACACAGAACACTACTTGCAGCCTGAGGCCAATGGGGGTATCAGGAATGGAAACAACCTCCCTATTCTCCAAGGAAATATGGTACAAGGACTCTATCCCGTGGCCCATCCTAGCTTAAATAACTCCTCCAACATGGAGCTTAACTTAGACCACTTTGACATCTCCTTCAGCAACCAGTTTTCTGATCTAATTAACGATTTCATATCGGTCGAAGGTGGGAGCAATGCTCTGTATGGACACCAGCTGGTGTCAGGTGACAGTGCTGGACTGTCTCAGCCTGAAGACAGTAACAGAGCGACGTACAACCAGGCCGAGATGTGCATTCCTTGCTGCAGCCCTCAGCAAGCCAACATGCAGCTCAGCAGCACGGAGAACGGAGCCAGCACCATGGCGTACATGCACGTGGCTGAGGTGGTCTCGGCAGCTGTGGCACAAGGCACTTTGGGGTTGCTGCAGCAGAGTGGGCGCTTGTTCATGGTGACAGATTATTCACCAGAATGGTCTTACCCTGAGGTAAGTCCAGGGCTTTTACTCGCTGATGTTTACTGCTTTATCTTTTCCTTGCTTTGTTAGTAAGGGAACCGGTTTGTTAAAGCTTTGGAAAGGCTTTAAAATATTTCTCTCCAAGTCAGAGCATTCAAGGCCGCTTGCATGTCTGAGTGTACTTTTAATTAAGCACTTCATTATCCTGACAGGGCCCTTTCTTCACTTAGGAAGCATCTGAACATAAAGGTATTGTTTCATTGAAAGCCAAGTCCTTCCCACATTATGGCTTCATGGTGCTATCTTGGCCCAGTAGAGGAGTAGTTTGCAAAGTGGAGCTGTTTCTTAAATTTGTCACTGATGTTCTAAGCAGAATAATTCAATGCCTTCACAGCCTTAATGAGTTCAGCATTTCCCTCCATCTCATTGACTTTGAAAATCAGTCACATGCCCCATAAGCTGTAAATGGCAGCAGCACAGACCTTGCTGATGTGAGGATTGAGCCACTAATGGGAAGAGAAGATTATTTTGATTTTTTTTAAAGGGTTTTTGTTTTCAGAGGCCCAGCCTTCGAGCAGAGCACTGTTGTGTCCATACTGAGGTGTGCAGTAACTGCTCAGGGCCGGTGTCCCTGTCCCCGCTGTCCGGTTCTCAGGGGGATGCGGCCCCGCGAGGGTGATGGGGCCACGCCCGGACATTCCCGGCCTTGGCCGAGCGGCTCGGCGGAACCGGGCCGGTACCGGCACCGGGCTGGGAATAGCACCGGGCTGAGATCGGCATCGGCCGGGAAAGGCACCGGGTTAGGATCGGCCCCGGGCAGGGATCGACCCCGGGCTGGGAAAGGCACCGGGCTGGGATTGGCCCCGGGCTGGGATCGGCACCGGGCTGGGAAAGGCACCGGGCTGGGAAAGGCACCGGGCAGGGAAAGGCACCGGGCTGGGAAAGGCACCGGGCTGGGATCGGCACCGGGCTGGGAAAGGCACCGGGCAGGGATCGGCACCGGGCTGGGATCGGCACCGGGCTGGGAAAGGCCCCGGGCAGGG
>VWZN01017407.1:152937-183021 GCA_013396955.1 Regulus satrapa | reverse complement strand
AAAAAGGGCGGGGGGGGGGGGGTGGAACAGAAATCTGTAGGTCTGCATTTCACTGGAATTGTTTTCTCCTCTGTTTCCAGAATTATTATTCTCTCTTGACCCCTAAATGAGTAGCAACAAATTCCAGAATCTTGCAGCCCTGGGCTGTTGGTTTACTACTCCTGTTCAAACCAAATTTCTTCTTTTAAAAACATGCTGCTTCCGCCTGTGCAAGGCTGAGGGCTCAGACGTGATGCCCAGCGTGGCTCGCTGCTCTCAGCTCCGATGAACACAAGCGCTGGTACCCAGCTGGGGAGGGGGGCCTTGCCTGTGTGGAGCGGGGCCGTTCCCTGCAGGGCGAGCGTGGCCACTCTTCCAGGTGCCCGGGCTGTCGCAGCTGTGTTTGCACACAGGAGGGGGCCGGGCTGTGCCAGGCTCTGCAGTGGACGTGCTCCGCCTGGCAATGGGGAGGGAGGAGACAGCGGTGTGGACTGCACTGCAGCACACTGCAGCACTCCTGGAACAAAGATCTGCTGGGCAAACGGGGCTCGTGCTGCTGCCGTGTGCCGGGGGCCGTGGCACCGCATCAGCGCCACGAGTGTGCCGTGACACAGCTGCCAGTCCTTTCCCAGGGGCTTTGCAATTAAACAGGACAACTGGAGGATTAGTAAGGCACTGATAGTAAATCTTTTGGGCTGGTGGGCTCGCCTCTGCCATGAGGTTAGGTGGGAAGTGCTGGCCACAGTGCTTTGGCCCTGGCTCTTGAGCAGCCAGAGCAGGTTGTGAAGCTGGCCAGAAAGGAGTGGAGCTCTTGCCTGCTGTCAGAGCACAGCAGCTTCTTGGTGAGATGGGGATGTCTCCAGCCAGAGGACTCGAGCTGTCCTGTACTGATGGTCTGCAGTATGGTCCTTAGTTCAGTACAGCGGAGATCCACATCTCTGCAATACCCTCTAGTGAGAGCTATCCTCGGAGTGTAACATGAGTACAGCCTTCCAGGGAGGACTCTTTCTTCTTCTTGGAGAAGACTGACATGTTTAAAACTACATCAGAGCTTGTCTATTTTGGTGCATACTCCTTTTGCCGTCAGTGGGCTTGGTTCTGGGTTTATGGGGGTTCTGCATCACCACATCTTCTCTCTGGATGCATGAAAGTGAACCTAGGAGGGCTGTTTCTCCCTCACAGTTTCTTACCTATGCTCTTAGGTTGATATTAGGTTGATATCGAGATTGTTTATATGTTCCCTATACACAAAACTGTCCTGCCCAGCTTCACATGAGCTGCATGAAACATACCCCTCAAGGGTCACAGGACAGAAGGAGCTCTGCATTTGCAGCCATTCCCTCTGCACTGACTGGCCCCATCCAGAGAATCGATGCCTCAGTTGATCTCCACGGCATCAGGTTCAGCAAGGATCTGTTAATCTGTCTGAACCTCCCTGCTCCACCGTTTAAGCCTCTGTAGCTGCAGTAACTGCTATGTTACAATGCAACCAGGGGAAAATCAGTAACACAGCCCTGAGACCCCTGCAGGGACCAGAGGGCTCCAGGGGGGTGCTACAGGATTGTCAGTGCCTGTACACCGATTTCTGATAGTTCTGAAGCTTTTTCTAAGAAAGGGAGCCTGCCAGGGAAGGAGCAAGTGCCCTCTTAAAGGCTCCTTTTCCTAAGCACAGAAGGAAGCAGAGGAGTCTTTTTCTTCCAGGTACCATTATTACATAATAGTATACCATACTATTGCAGGTATCATACTGCACATGATTCCAGGAGGCAAGCCAAGCTGAATTCAGGGCTTTTGTAAAGTAGGGGAGTGATTCTAAAATGGCAGATGTGATCCTGCTGAAGTGCTCTCTGAATGGGTGCATTTGCTTAGAGCTTGTTTCTGAAAGACTTTGCATTACCCCTAGTATTGTGTGCATACAGCTGGACTCAAAAGGAAAGGGATTTGTCTTCTGCATGCATTTTTCTTTTTTCTGTCTGTTTTCTGTAAGGAAGTTCTCTGAAATTGCAGTCAAAGGGTTGCTGCAGGAAGTGGAAGAGCTAGGATACTGCAGGGGCAAGTGTGTGTGTGTGTGTGTTTGCAAGCAGAACAAATCTCCTCTATCACTTCCAGGACAGCTGCTTCTAGCTTCCTGTAGTTGGCTGTCAAAACCTGAGCTTTCTTTCCCTAGAAATATCCTTACTCTGGCTTTCTCCAACCTAGATAACCAGTTCAGGATGTCCATATTGGAGCGACTGGAGCAGATGGAGAGGAGAATGGCTGAAATGACAGGCTCCCAGCAACACAAACAAGGAGTAGGAGGCGGGAGCAATGGGAATGGGAACAGTGGAACACAGGTGCAGGTATGAACCCTTCTGTGTCCAGACACAGCTTTATGGCTTCTTACCAGAGGTTTTTTTGGGGGGTGAGGTTTGGAAAAGGGTTTATCGTTTGTCCTAAGTAACAAGTCTGGTTTGTGGGTATCCAACAGCAGCCGGGTTTCGGTCGCATTTGCCACTGTCTCAGTACTTGAAGAAGTGGAAGGCTGCCTGTTCAGGGCACGCTGCAGCTCCTCTCCATGGTTAAACTGGGATGTGTGTGGTGTTTCAGTGCGTTTCTGGGACTGGGACCCTGGGCAGCTGCTTTGAGAGCCGCGTGGTGGTGGTGTGCGAGAAGATGATGAGTCGTGCGTGCTGGGCGAAGTCCAAACACTTGATCCACTCCAAGACTTTCCGAGGAATGACACTGCTGCACCTAGCTGCTGCCCAGGGCTATGCTACTC
This sequence comes from Regulus satrapa, assembly GCA_013396955.1. Lineage (NCBI taxonomy): Eukaryota > Metazoa > Chordata > Aves > Passeriformes > Regulidae > Regulus > Regulus satrapa. The sequence goes on along the minus strand of VWZN01017407.1, from coordinate 180,284 downwards.
TCATCCAGACCCTCATCAAATGGCGGTAAGACCCAGCCTGCTGGACTCTGGGCTGGCAGTGCAGGCATGGCAGGAGCATATATAAACTCTGTTCATTCCACATTTCTGGTTGTCTCGTACAAAGAGCCAAGCCCCTGAGCTTGTTCCCATCCCCTGATCTGATGGGACCTGTCTCTTGAGAGCAAGTCCAGTCGCTAGGTGTATCATGCTCTTCGTGTGGTGGGGGCACTGTCTGTAGTAAATACAGGTGGTGTGGGCATGTGGGTGGCCTCTTCTCTGTGGTACAGTGCTTTGGATAAATCTGTGCTTAGACAGTGGTCCCGACATGGCTGCAGAGCATCATTGCTTCTCTTGTTTCCCCTGCAGCACCAAACATGCAGACAGCATTGATCTGGAGCTGGAAGTTGACCCTTTGAATGTGGATCATTTCTCCTGCACTCCTCTGGTAAGTGCAGGGTCTGAAACTTCTGATAGAGTCTGAGGGCCCTTTGGGGAGTTCTTTCTGATGTGTTATTTTCCTGAAGTGTTTCATTCTCTGGAGAGTAGATGTTCCTGGGTGTTCCTACTTGTAAGACATGGTACTGTCAGCTTCCTGGCATTTTGTTGAGAGAGAGCACACGGAACAAAACTTTGTCATTGAGAAACATGAGGAAAGGGGACAGACAGATGGTTCTGGTTAGTGTTTTACACAGAATCTAGTCTCCACTATCATGGTGTGAAAAGGACTTTACATGCCTTCTTTCTTATTGTCCTCTGTGACTGTTTAAACAGTAGAGGTTGTAAAATTATAAACTATTTTGGTCACTGGAGTAATGAAATCATGACTGGGAACTCAGACAAGCAAAAGCCACAATAGATGGAACCAGAACTGGCAGTTTACAACTCAAGAGTATTGATTTTATTGTTCCCAACCTTTGGTCCTATCTGCATGTTTCTGACCTCAGAGATTCCTTTGTGTATGAAGCTGTTCTTTCTCTGCAGTGATGTCAATGTCACAAAAAAAAAAAATAACCAAAACAAATGGTCAGCTTTGTCAAGTGGAGGTTTCTCTGTAGGAGAGAATAGCATGTATTCAGTCCTCTGTATTGGCCTTTTGTTGGGTTGGGCCATTTATAAATGTAATCTGCTGGCTTTGAGCATGTCATGGTTTTGTTTATTGGGAAAGTTTTCCCTTGAGCAGGGAGCAGACTCCACTGCAGGTCTCCCAGTGTGTCAGTTCCCTTTTCTTCTTTAGATGTGGGCGTGTGCCCTGGGCCACATGGATGCAGCCGTTGTGCTGTACAAGTGGGACCGCCGAGCCATCTCCATCCCCGACTCCCTGGGCAGGCTGCCCCTGGCCATTGCTCGCTCTCGGGGCCACGTGAAGCTGGCAGAGTGCTTGGAGCAGCTGCAGCGAGATGAGCAAACTCAGCTTGGGCAAACCCCCAGGATTCAGTGCCCCTCGAGCACAGACTCCAACACAGAGAACTGGGTGTCCCAATGGCACAGTGAGCTTGTTGCCTCTCAGGAGCCTCAGAAGGGAGTCACGGTGATTTCCAGTACAAACACAGGTAAAACATCCTGGGGAGCATGCTGTGTTTTGCTTTTCTGTCATTTATCACGTGAAAATGTGGGGGCAAGGAGCTCACCTGGGCAGCAGGTGCCACCTGTAGCCTTGCTGCCCATGCCGAATTCTTTCCTTGTGTTCTATACACTTGCATAAGCATCAGGAGCAGGAGTGAGTGCCTGCTTTGGAAAGACTTGTGTATCTTAGGGGTGGTTGAGACAGTATTCTCCCTAGGTGGTTGTTACTCCCTTTGCACATCCTCTTAGGTGTCCAAAGAGCACAGCACAGACTGGCCTGAGGCAGGAGCTCTTGATGTTCCTATAGCAGTTGTGAGTTGCATGTTTAATTTTGACCATTGATCTGTTTGTTTACAGAGCTGAGGCGGCCAAGATCAGAACCCTCCAGCTATTACAGTAGTGAGACTCAGAAAGATTACCCTGCACCCAAAAAGCATAAGCTGAGCCCTGAGTATTTTCAAGCCCGGCAAGAGAAGCTGCTTTCCACTGCACTGAGCCTGGAACAGCCAAGCATTAGAAAGCAGGACTCCAGCTCCAAGCAATCCTCCACTGAGACAATCAGCCCCAGTGAGGGGCTGAGGGACTATGGCCGGGAGCTCTCCCAGCACATCCCAGAAGTTACTGGGTACCGGGGCTCCGGCAGCCAGGCAGGCATCAAATGGAACCCAAAAGACATTTATATTGGTGTGTCTGCAGTGCAGGTGGCAGGGAGCCAGAAGGGCACTGCCCTGGGGAAGGATGCCGTGGCCCACCGGCTGCGCCAGCGAGAGCAGATGAATGTGTTGATGATGGCCGACAGGGAGATGGTGGATGCAGAACTCTTGTCCTACAGGGACAACGCAGGGGATGAGGACTGTTTACACCACATGGATGAGCTGCAGGTAAACACAGCCACAGCACCGAGATCAGCAGTCTCAGAGAGCACGGAGGATCCTTGACCATGAGAAACTCCCTCTAGAGACTCTGAATTGGGCACTGAGGAAGGAGGGGGTCACACAGTCAGTGTATACTTTCTTCCAATTTCAAGGCAGACATAAAGGCTAACGGTTAGAATTTAGGGTTGTATGCTGGCAGACACTTCAACAGAATGTACGAAATTGTTTGGAGTTGTGCAAGGGAAAAGCAGAGCCTGATCACTCACAGCAGTGCATGTGACTCAGGTGGCCCAACAGTCCTGTAGGAACTGGGCAGCAGTCCCTACAAAGATGTGAGAGAGGCAGTGCTGTGCAGGCCAGGTCTCTGCACTTCAGAGGGAAGGAGGTAAGAAAGAGTGGAGAATGGGAGAGACAGTGGGTTTGGGGAAGGAAGAATCCCACTAAGTATGGAATAGAGGAAATAAAAATATAACAGAAGCAGGAGAGACATATAGGAAGTAGTCCCTGGGAGAAAGATACTGTGGTTGTCTGAGCAAATGGGTAATGGGGGCACAGCCTTACCTGTTCTGCCTTGGCATCTCTGAATGTTCTCCTCTGGCTGGTAAAACACGGGTGAAGCAGAGCATTGCAAAAAAAGAACAGTTTTCTGTTCTCAGAGTTGAAAATTGCTGTGAAACTTGCTGAGCTGAGGGATTCATTCGGAGGAATTCCTGACAATGTTTTGTCCCAAGATTTTTAACTGGTCTTGGTGTACTTTTATTGTCCTGTAATGCTCTACTGCACATCTCAGCAAAAGAGCAGCAAAGTCACTTTTCCTTTGGAAATAACGTTAGTGACAGCTGTAGAGGGAGAGCCCAGAGATCTTTCAGCAGATCTCTTGGGCTCCCCATAAAGGGAAAAAAGAGGTCCAGGGAATATGCAACCCTGCAGTGCTTGGTCTGAAGAGGCAGAAATGCAAATGAGCACTGGTTAATGGATTTCTCTCCACTGCTGACACAAACGTAGACTCCAGCTTCCACAGGTTTGGGTAAAATGGGGAATTCTGTCTAAAGCTGGGCTGCACCATGGAAGCACAAGGCACCTTGTACCAGGCAGCTGAAGCTTGCTGTTCTTTCCCCCTTGACAGGTGAACATGATGACACTTGCAGAGCATATTATTGAAGCTACGCCTGACAGGATCAAGCGGGAGAATTTTGTGCCAATGGAATCGCTGCTGGTGGAGAGGACAGACAGTGCTGCCATGAGCACCACCATGAGCTGGCTGGCCAGTTACCTTGCTGACGTCGATCACTTGCCCAGTGCTGCACAGATCAGGTCAGTAAAGAGCTGTGAGGTTGTTCTGGGTTTCGGTGGGGTGGGAGTGCTGGGCAGCATGTTCTGACTCCTCAGCCTGCAGCTTCCAGTTCTCAGTGAGACTCAGTTCTGGTCTTGCAGACCCAGGCACGCTCTTGTGCTCAGATATGTTGTTGCCAGCACAGCTACAAATTTGTGGAATGGGGGTTTCACTCCAGCACCACGTCTGTGCTGTACAGGCAGGCTCAGGGGTGTGGGATGCTGCTTGGAGAGAGGGAGGTGAGCATAAACTTCTGTCTTGAGCTCAGAAATGTTGTTGTCCTTATCTGTGATGCCAGCCCAAGTGCTTTGTAAGCCAATAATTCCTACTGTGATTGGTATTTCAGAAGTCTGTATAGTGAACCCCTGACCCCTTCTTCGAACACCAGCTTGAGCCCTGCAGGCTCACCAATCAGTGAAATAGCTTTTGAGAAACCCAGCCTTCCCTCGGCAGCAGACTGGTCTGAATTTCTGAGTGCATCCACCAGCGAGAAGGTAGAAAATGAGTTTGCACAGTTAACTCTGTCTGATCATGAGCAGAGAGAACTCTATGAAGCTGCCAAACTCGTCCAGACAGTATTCAGGAAATACAAGGTATGTGGCCCAAACATCCAGTGTCTTCCTTGATGAGTGTGTGAGAGAGAGTCTAATTTGTTACAAACCGAAATGTGGGTAGAACCCACTCTGAGGACAAAACCAGAGTTTCTGTCATAACCTTTTCAGTGCCTCTGACATCTGCTTGTAGATGTTTGCCCAACAAGTACGGTATGGAGAGTGCATGCCACGCCACGGCACACCTGCTTGTGCCAGAGCAGCACTCACAAAGCACATCCTCAAAATGTACCCCAGAGGTTCTGCTTAGTTGCCCATTTGGTGTAAAAATGCATCTTGAAGTTTTGTTCTTCGTGCGAGTTGGCAGCAGAGACGTCTCCAGGAAATGCTGGGGCTGAGTTGGACCAGTTGACAGGAGAGGTTTGCCCTGCGAGCAGCTGAGAGCCACATCACCTCTGTCCTGGCTTTTGGTGCACTCTGACTGATGCTGCTTCTTTCTCTCTCCACTCAGGGTCGTCCTCTCCAGGAACAGCAGGAGGTGGCTGCCGCTGTTATTCAGCGTTGCTACCGAAAGTACAAACAGGTAATCAGGAAAGTGGAATTTTATGGAGCCCTCCAAGTGCAATGAACGCACACCCCGTTGTAGTGGGCATTGTCCACTCAACATCCTGGCACTCTTCTTTATGCTTTTCAGCATGCAGTCACGAAATACCTTGCTCAGGCAAAATGGAAAAGGGAAGATTTGTGTTCTGAGTCTTAGTTTTGGAGGGAATCCTTGAAATTTGTTTGTGATAATGCCTGTGTTTTTGCTGTGAGATGGAGGGCTGTGATGTATTCCTTACTGGCCTTTATGCATGCTACAGCCTGAGGAGACTGTTCTCTGACTAGTTGCTTGCCAAATTTCATTGTGAAATTGAAGTTGGTTTTGCCTTTGATAAAGGTAAAGATGAAAAATAGGTTGTTTACTTCTGCACATACTAAACTTTTAAACTATGGGAAGTCACATGTTGTAGCTTGATGCAAGTTTTTCCAGGACTGAGACTGTTCTCCAGACTCTGGTTGGAGACATGTTTTCAGGCTGAGTTCTCAACCCCAGAAAAAGAAGATATATTTCCTTTTTGGTTTTTGGTTGGATTTTTTGTTTTGTTTTGTTGGTTTTTTTTTTCTTTTGTTATTGTTGTTTGGTTTTGGGTTTTTTGTGTTTTTTTGGTGAGGACTAGAGCCCACATCCCTCTTTGCACTCTGCCCTGCTAGACACAGTCTGTCTAATGGCTGACAGCATGTTAACAGAAAGTGAGGCAAGGCACCTGTGCTCTTTTATAACCCTCAAAAACATTTATTTGGGAAGTCTTTCTAGTGTTAGGTGACTGCATTGTGGTTCACATCCAACCCATCACTTGGCTTTCATTTTGGAGTGATGCTTCCTGTCGTAGGGAAGCTTAATTCCTTTCAAAAACTGCTTGACAAATTGCTTTGTCTTGGATCCTGGAATCGCTTCTTTTTGAAAGAAGATGGTTTGGGTCTTTTTGTTTTGTTTTTTTTGGTCATTCTTTATTTGCAGAACTAACATTAACTGTGTATTTTTCTGTTTCTCCCCAAGCTTACTTGGATAGCCTTGAAGGTAATACAAATACAAACACTATTTTGGAAACAGTTCCCCATGGGTCACTAACTTTCACACTCAGTATAAACAAGGAGAATGTGGCATTTTGGAGAAACGTTTTAATAGTATCCACTAATAAATGCCTGTGGTTGAGAAATCACTGACAAACCAGACTTTCTGGGAGTTGTGTAGGGACTGCTGTGACAGCATGTCATCAGCTCCGGTGAGCAGGGATGGGCTGAGCTGCTGGGAGGGTTTTGCAGCCAGTTTCCAGAGGACAGGCTTTCCTTCAGTGCTCCTGACCAGTTGTCACTTGGTGACCTTTGCCTTGGCATTTGGGTAACATTTATCCCACCTATGAGCCGTGTCCTCTGCATTCTGCTTGCCTGCTGAAATATTTTGACCATTCATCTTTGAAATCCCAGTGTGCTGAATTGCCCAGACTGACAGCTCAGCACACTGCTGCTCGTGCTGGTGGCACAACTGTCGATGCCAGTCTTAAACTGTTCACAGTCAATATTTCTCTGCTCTAAAGATGAGTTTCCCACCTCTGCAACATCTTGATCCTGTCAGATTCTAAAATCAACTGAGCTTTTCTCAGGGCTTCCAGGAGGGAAGGTGTGCTTTTCCTGGAGAGGATGGGGTGTACTTGGGGTGATGGTCCATCCACAGCTTCCCCCTGCCCTGTGGTTTTGTGTCAGGCTGAGGACTGTTCTGCCAGCACAAGTGGGTTGAGCTCTGGAACACTGAGCTTACCAAGGCTTTCCTCTTTGGGAAGGAGTTGAGGTCACATCTCCCTGATGCCCTTCCCAGAAAGAAGAAGGGAACAAGAGGAGGGCAGGGCGCAGTTACTCAGGTCATAGAGTTGCATGCAAACATTCTGGGGTCTGGTCTATGCAGTGACTGCTGATTTCTCTTTCATGTCAGCTCATTCTCTGAGCTGTCACTGCACTGATCAGCATAGGTTTGTGACTGGATTGGAACAGTCCCAGCTCGCAGCAAGGTTTTGTATTTGAACCCTTCTGTTCAGGGGTTTGTAACTCAGCCACAGAAGTCCCATCTAGGCTAAAACTTTGAAGGAAAACCATTACCAGGCCATGACTGGACTTATTTAAAAACAGTGAATTTAAAATCACAATCTGATCCATTATTTATCCATTAATTTAAAAACGTTAAAAAGAAAAAAGAAGGAAACAAAAAGCCCAATAGAAATCAATAATGGCAAAATATAACTGCTCCTAACGACTGCTTCAATTCCAAAAAGTGAAATTTGGTAAATGGTGGTTTGTGATGATATCGGAGGATTTTTTGCTTTGGAGTTATGTTGGGATGGTTGTTTATTTGCTTTTGGGGTTTTTGGTCCCAGTAGAATGGAAAATACTGAGATACATTAGGAGGACATTACCCTGTACAGGGGCAGTAGTTGCTACCTGTCTATCTGATAAAATGAGCAGAAGTCAAAACTAATAAAATACCCAGGAACAATAGACACATCAGTTTTGAAAGTATTAAAAATATTAAAACTTAGCAAAATAAGATCAGCAAACACTGAAAACCTCTGTTACAGTACTGAGTGCAACTTCTATACATTATTCTACATTTCTACCTTAGGAAGGATTTCAAAATATGCATGAATGCACATGGTTTCTGTTAAATGGTCATCGCCTTGCATGCTGTCAGAGGAAAAGGATGTGGAATAAATATTTTCTTTTTGAGACTTTTTGCCTGCTTTCCTGGGAATTACAGGGCTAGAGATAATGCAGTGCTAGATGGAATTTGGGAAGTGTGTGACTGCTCATGCAAATTTGTGAGTTCATTTGATGCTTGTTACAGATCTCTAAAGAGATTTAGTTTTGCCTGTGTCTTAGGCTCAGTATTATAATTACTGTGGTTTTGGGGGTTTGTTGGGGTGGTTTGGTTTTTAAGAAAGATGGGGCCAGATATATATTGCAGTAGGACAAGTGGTAATGGTTTCAAGCTAAAAGAGGGTAGGTTCAGATTAGATACAAGGAAGAAAGTTTTTACAATGGGGCACAGGTTGCCCAGAGATGTGGCAGATGCCCTATCCCTGGAAACATTCAAGAGCAGGCTGGATGGAGCCCTGAGCAACCTGGTCTCCTTGAAGGTGTCCCTGTTCATTGTAGGGGGGCTGGACTAGATGACCTTTAAAGAATCCTCCCAGCACAAACTATTCTGTGAGTCCATTAAGCCAGTCAAGCTACACAGACAGATAGTTGTTTTCTTGATGCAGACTAAGCTCTGCCCCTAATCTTACAGTTGTTCCAGTTTGCTGTCAATTTTTTTAGACAATTGCCAGTCAGGGCACAGCTACTCACTTACTTCACATCTTAGTGGCTCGAGAGCCTTTCACTGTAGGAACCTGCTTCTTACTGGTCTCACTGGGATGCCTCAGCTTCTCTTTGTTTCTGTTGTAGTATGCACTTTATAAAAAGATGACGCAAGCTGCCATTCTTATCCAGAGCAAATTCCGAAGTTACTATGAGCAGAAAAAATTCCAGCAGAGCCGACGAGCCGCGCTGCTGATCCAGCAGTACTACCGCAGCTACAAAGAGTGTGGCAAGAGGAGGCAAAACCGCCGGGCAGCCACCATCGTACAGCAGAAACTCAGGTGAGTCCCAGGGCTCTCGGAGCTGGTGGGATCTTTATGTGTTGTTTTCATGCTCTTCGAGGCTGTGCTGTGCTTCACAGACAATGGGAAGAGGAGCTGTGGTTCATAGGATGATTATTCTTGCATTTAGTAGTATTCTCCCCGGTTTTGCCTGCACTTCAGTGTTGGGGTTTTTTGTGTTTAGAAGCAGTCTGCTTACCAAGAAGCAGGATCAAGCTGCTCGCAAGATTATGCGGTTTTTACGACGCTGCCGCCACAGGTATGACACTATCTTTTGGTATCTGCCCTTCCTTAGAGCAATGTGACAATATTCAAGTGTGTCTGCAATGAGTGCAATGTAAATATCGTAGAACCAGCTCCCTTACAGATCTTTTAATCAAAGAACAAAGCTGAGCTGTTTTCAGGATGCACTGTCAGAAATTAAATCTTTAACTTAGGACTGTTGCTGAAAGAGAATTGTGTACAGCTCCGTTGCTTCTAATGTAAAACAGCCCAGGTTATTTGAACTTTAAAAGCTGGACTTGAGGAAGTGTAAAAAGCTTGTTAAATCATAGCTACAGCTTCTGAGTGCTGCCCAAAACACTGACGGTGTGTGGGAAAGTGCAGAAAGTGACAATGTCTGGTGTGTGCTGGAAATGCCTTTATTTTGCTCGCAGAATCATTTGGTTGGCTCTCCTCAAGTGTGTGTTCTCTTCAGTGCGGGTAGGTGGGCTGTGGCAGCAGAGCAGCACAGGTTAGTTCACGTCAGCCACTCCACAGACACCTCCAAGATGAACCAGCTCCTGCCAGCGTGGGAACAGCCCAGGCTGGGCAGAATGCTCCCCTGTGGCAGCCAACACTGCCATACCAGCAGGGTGTTTGCTGTGGTTCTTAGCTGAAAGGATCCCATGTATGATCAAGTTGCAAATCGGGACTTTGCCTAGACAATGGTGAATCCTGATGTTTCTGACTCTGCCCCTTCCATTCTCACTACCCATGCATTTCATCCACTCAGGAGCTGGTCACACCTGATGCATTTTGAAGCATGTTTACTTCAGTCTAGTGACATTTAACAAGGAGAGCTCTTAGAGGCATGTGATGGACTCCTGATTTTAGAAACAGACTCAGTCCTTGTTGCAGGATTTCAAAGCTGCACTTTGCAGAAGGTCAGTGTAGCTCACGCTATGGAAGTACATCCTACCTGCAGGTTCAGTGGGAAGTAACATGTGTGGACAAGAAAGAGTGCTTTGTAGTTCCCAGGCTGCTTCCAAGTGCTCTTGAAACAGCCACAGTCATTGATGAAGAGGCACAAGCAACTTCTCGCTTTCAGCAGGGCATATGGAAGAGACCAAAGTGGTTGTTTTGTTGTGTTTGTTGTGCAGCATGTCCTGGAGGTTCAAAACCTCTGTATCCTCTCAGATCTGCTTGAGATCCAGGCCCCTGGGGGAGCCACATGCCAAGTTTCTATCCATGGGGTCTCTGGGTTCAGCCTGAGAGGCTCTTAGAGCCAGCTCAGAGCCAGACCCAGAAAACAGCTCTGGGCTGTGTCCCACCAACACCCAGGATGTGCCAGGCACTCCAAACTGTGCATGACCAGTATAGGACTCCAGCTGTTAACACAGACTCTGCAGGGCTTAGACAGCCCACGATTCCAACAGTTCTTGACTTCATAGCCTTCCTCTTTCTCAGCGTCTCCTCTTCCCTTTGTGGAGAGGCCTTGCTCGTTTGCACCAGTGAAGTTTGCAGGCCAGAGCCAGGGTCAGTCTCCTCTCTCCAGCAGCATGGTTGCTGCTCTGGGCACCCCTGCGGGACAGGTTTAGCTCTTGGGGAGTTCCAGACAGAAATTCAGGAGCAGGGGGAGGATTCACTGGCATTAGGCTCTCTCTGGCTCACATCACATTGCACAGTGCTTGAATTTCTGCAGCACTGCAGTCCTGTCCTGTGTCCATGGGCACTTTGTTTCCAGTTGTGGGTACTTGGGAATTCTTCCTTGGCTCTTGGCTAGGATGCAGCAAAAGGAAAAAAATCACTTGGCTTCACTGAAGATGTTAACCATGTTTCAAAACTGCCATGTTTTTCCTTCTAAAATAGAAATAGTCACAGGGTTATGGTTGCATATTTTCTCCAAGCAATCATAAGCGTTTAAAACTGAATTAATGTAACTGTTATTAATAATTGACAAATTTGAACAGGAGCATTGTGGCATTGGTAAATGCTAAAAGGAAAAGCAAGACTTAACGACAAAACCAACATTCAGAATCTGCTTGAGAAATACATAAATTTACCAGATTTATAGAGCTGTTTAGAAATGTGAGAGCTTTGAGTCTTGTTCTCCATTTTCCTCCTGCTTGCTGAAAACGCTCTAGCAAGCAGGAAAGCATTTTCCAGCAGAGTGTACATTTCATGCTCTGTACACCTGGGCTGCATCTGTGTTCCTGGGCTCACACTGCTTCAGTGTCTCAGACCCTCAGGGCTTCTCTGGCTGCTGGAACCACCCAGGGATCTGGTGCCTCTGCTCTCTGCAGGCAGTGACAAACACCATGCAAATCAGGTTCTTAGAACTTTACTACGATGCAGGATTTTAAAGACAAATTAGAAGCTTTTTGCTTGTATAAACAACTGTAAAGATCTCATACTGGAAATGACACAGATCATGTTCTACTAATAGAACAGAGCTTTACTTGCTCCAGCATCTCAGCTGACTCAGACTGACCAGTTTTCTTCTTTGCTCCCTGTCCTGAGGGGCAGATCCCTGCACTTCCCCTGGCACAGCCCAGTCCTGGCGAGAGCACCCGCATCCATTCTTTCCCAAACCTGGCTCTGCAACCCTCTTTCTTAGCTGCCTGCTGGTGCAGGTACACTGGAGTACCAGGTGGAATTGCTTCCTTCTCACCTGCTCTTCCTCAAGCTTTCTGAATTTTCTTTGTGTCTCAGTAATGACATTATTCCTCTCTGCTTGACTTTTCTTGCTTACCTCTTCCTGAGGATAGTGTAATAAAGCTTAGGATGGTGAGTAAATTTCAGATCACCTCTGTGTAAGCCTCCTAATTAAATCCCTTCAGTCTTTCCCTGTGACACTCGCACAGGGTTCGGCTGATGAGGATGGGACTGGTCGTAGGGCTAAGAGTCCCACACTCTTTCTGCTTGTTGAAGTATCCTTGCAGTCTCTTCTTGTATTACTCAAAATTAGCACACTGCTGCTCTAAACAAGAATTTAAGAAGGCCCCAGTCTCCAGAAAGAAACACTTCAGCCATCCAAGCTCCTGAACATCCAGGGCTGAGCCATAACAGCTAATATCTAATGTTAGTTAATGCTCTGTGGTATAAAAATGGCACTATGAAGCCACTTTTTACACCACAGTGCCTTGTCAGTGCAAGGGATAGAAATGATGACTATTTTTGGAAAATATGAGGGAGTGTGAGGAAAGGAGAGCATGCATGGGAATGTCAAACAGGATCTTGTAGCAGATTTCTGCCAGTCAACAGAACTGGGGGAAGAGGCTGCAAAAGCCAACTGCGGTCTGTTGTAAGGAGAGTGAACTAAGGGAGAAGGCAATAAATGCTTAACGTTTGGAAATTCAACCTTTGAAAATTTGAATGGCTTAACTTAGGTTTCTGTCCATGAGCAGATTCTGTTGCTGAGCCAGAAAAAAACTTTCAAGAGTTTATTCTGTAGCCTTTAGGTGAAATTTATGCAGTCTCCCCTGGCAACCGTCTTCTTGGTGTGGGGTTTTTTTCCTGTTTAAAATCAAATTAATTAATCTACTTTAAGCCAGTTATGTGAACTCTTTGTCTATTTGCATTCAGGACAGCTTAAATGGTCATCTTGTCCTATTTTGCTTAATAACTTTTTGGCACAAAGGCTTAATATCTCAAATGTGATTTTGATCACCTTGAGGATCTGATCTCCTGAACTTAATGCTTGTTGCCTGGCCAGAGGGTATTTCAGGTGGTTTGGGAGAGTTAATGAGAGGTTCTGCAGTTGGAGCTCTCAGAAGTGGATGCATAGATGTTGACGAAAATCTGAAAATACATAAGTTTTAGTTGAATATACTCTTAGAGAAAATATTGGAGCTCTAGTAGCAGAGTGTCATGGAGACAAAAGAGATCATTCATCAGCAGGAGTCATTCTGACTGTCAGACATGTATTGTTTCCTTTTGACTTTGGACAAAACCCCCCATATTTATCCATCTATTGTCATATTCGCAAAAATCAGGTGAATAACATGCATCAGCATAACACGGTATCAACATGATCTGTCACAGAAGGGTTGTTTGTTGAGAATGAGAAACAGAAACTTCCTGGCCTCCCAGGAGAGCTTCACCCATCTTCCCATGTGCCCAAACCTGTCAGCTTGTACTTGATTAACTTCCAGCCTAAAGCTTGCCCCTAACACCTCCGGTGAGCTGAGCTGCCTCCGGGCTTGCTGTCCTGAGGCAGAGCCAAAGCTTTGCATAGTTAAAGGTTTTGGAAAGACTCCACCTACTTAGTGATCCCCAGATGTGCCAGATGTAGAGCTGCGAGGAAATCCGGGAGCTCCGAATGGGTTTGGATTTGCTCAGCTGAATTCATGTATGGTACAGTCAGCTTGCACTGGGAAGGTAACCTCCTATTTCCTGTTCTTTCTCTGATTTGTAGGAAGCTTTTACTCTTCTGGGGGATATTTAGACCATTGCTAAGATGGAATTACGATCTCTGTGTATTCTGTGGAGTAGCATTTGGAAGGAGATAGAGAAGAGGTGATTGCTGCCAGGGAAGGCAGGATGCAGTTAGAAATGCCACGGGGATGACAGTGTTGGGTTTTTTTCTACTTGCTTATAACTTTCTGCCCTAAAGCACCTAAACACGGGACTGCCCTTCCCTGGTAAAGAGGAGTCCCATAGGCAGGAGTGGGAAGGGTTCTTTTTCTCCAGGCAAGCAGAAGTGCTGTCTCCTCCTTCCTGAAGTGAAGCTCTGGGTAAGGTATGGTTGTTGCCATGTGTTTCTAATGGCTCTTTGGTATTGTTTTGCACTCTGAAGCCCTCTGGTGGACCATAGGCTGTACAAAAGGGTGAGTGTAGCTGCCTGCTAGCCAGTTCCTCTCTTCCATTTAAAATATATTTGCTTTCTGCTTGCTTGCATGGGGCTGCGGCCGAGATATGCCAGTAAGTTTCACCTCCATTAATTATATGAAAGAATCTTGTATAAACTAACCCTACTGCAATGACTAACACTGCTGCTTTTGTAACAGGACAGAGCTCTGCAGTAGATGTTACCAATGCATGAATGTGTGAAAAAGGACATGTATATTCATCATGGGCATGCTTAGATGGCATTGTCGGCGGGGTATTTTTTCAGTATCCAAAATGGCTGTGAGTAGATGTTGGAATTGGGCAGGGTCTGCACTCACACACACTCAATGAGTTCCATTGTCATGGACTGCAGCAGCGTTCAGGGTAGATCACAGGAAGCTGCACTGCAGGTGCAGCCTGCTCTAAAATGGGTATTTATTTCTGCCTAAGCCAGATGGAAGCAGAAGAGCTCCTCACACTGCTTTTTACTCCCAAAGGTGGTTAAGAACCACTGTTTGTCTTCTGTAAGTTGGTCTTTGGTAAGTTACACATCTGGTTGCTATAGGGCCAGCTTTTTTTTGTTTTTCTCATTACATATTGGGAAGGAAAACTAAAAACAGTGAAGTGAAGATGCTGTAACTGTGTTACAGTAAGTGCCGAGAGAGGGTGTGTTGGGAGTCTCATCCTCAGCAAGAGGAGCCCACTCACCTTGTGCTCAGTTACTCGTGAGACTGAGAGCTGGTGTTGCCTGGAATCAAAAGAAAAGCTTTCCAAACAATATTGAAATGGTAATAAAAAGAGCAGTTCTTTAATGAAAGCGTTAGGTGCAGAAAACATAGGTAGGAGCATGTGCACTATAGGATTTCTACAGTTTTTATAAGGTGAATTAATGAGTTTATCTAGCAGCTAAATCAAATAGTTCCACCCTTGGGCTTGCCCCTTGGAGTGTCTCCTGGAGGTTCTTTGCCCTATATCTTGTTTTGACTCTCAAATGCAAAACAAGATGTCCTTGTTATTTTCTTGAAAATAAGACTAAATAGAGTTTCAAGAGTGTGACACAATGTATTAAAAAGGGCTCGCTATTGTTTTAAAGTGTGAAAAAGGGTAAGGAAGTGCTAGAAACTATAAAACTATATGTTGGAAGCCTACAAAGCTACAAATAGATGAAAAAGCTGAAAGTCTCAAGGTATCATTGGGAGGATTCCTATGACAGATCTCTCAAGTCTTGTGCCTCAGCTGCCAGCAGGCTCCTCTGTTCCATCCCACACCTGAGAGGTCGTTGGGGCAGCAGGGTTTTTGTAAAAAACTGCTGCCAGAAACATTACAGTTTGTGAGCTTGTTGCTCTTGTTTTCAGCAAGGGGAGGGGTGGCCTGGACCCCTGCTTCCATGTAACATTGTAAAAAGAAAACTGCATTGTTGATGGTGGAGTTTGATTGACTTGAAATTATAGAGATCTTTTTTAAGACTCAAGAGTGGGAGCATGAATTGGGCCTGAGCTTGCTGGAAACACCATCATTTGTTTAACTATTTAGGCTAACAAAGGAGCAGCAGCTAATGACGTTTGTTTCCAAATGATGACTTCTATGCTACCATTTTTATTGCATGCCCTCATATTTTTACAAGTTAAAATCTGGGGTTTTTAGTAATAACAGATGACGTAGGAATTGGGTGAGATGAGGGTGAAGGCCCAGATGTGCCCTGTGGGTAGGGGCTGCTATCAGCAGAGGTCACTTGTCAGTGTTGGAGGAGAAACAGTTGTTGCTCTCTTAAGGCTTTGTGTATGTGGAGCATATGAGAAAATAGCAGGAAGCAGATTCTGGAATTTTGGTGGCATTTTCAGGTTTTGCCTGGAATGACCAATGATGTGTGATTGATGAGGAAATGGGGTGGCTCTGTCTGGAGAAAGCAAACTCTGAGCTATCTCAAAATGTACTGGCTGCTGTTCTGCCAAAGTAAGTCTGTAATGGCAAAATGTTCTTTGCTGCTTTGCATTCTGGTAACACCCTGTGTGTGTCTGTTGCTGGAGTGCACAAACACTAAGAGAATTCCCAGCCTGCTGATGTGATTCCCTCGTGCTGTGAGGGAGTGTCTGTCTGTAATACACACATTGGGTGTTTTCTGTATCCGTGCTGTTGGAGTGTGCAGATCAGTGATCACAGCATTTGCTCCTGGGTTTCAGCTTTAAAACCTTTCCAAATTGAGTGGTTTTTTTTTTCTGGATTTATTTGGGTGACGTTACACCAGGATTAGTAAAGAGGGAGAGGCAGGAGATTTTACTGGCCAACTCTTGTGAGACGAGACGTGGTATCCTTCTGCAGTAGAAATTAAAATACCTTTTTGGGGAAAAGAACCCCATCCAGTTGCTGTTGCCTTTAAATAACAGTTTTCTTCTCAAGGAAACCTGTTGCAGTAAAGGGATTTCAGCTACTCACCATGCCCACCCTGCACAAATGTTTGCCTTCATGTCGGTCAAACCATCCTCTGTAGCTCCTGCAAAGGAGAGCTTTGCTCCCGATCCAGGTGTAGGGGTGAACAAATTGCACAGCTGCCTGCAGTGTGACAGGAGAGGATCTGGAGGAGATCACAAGGAGTGAGTCTTTCCCATTTCAAGGGCATGACCAGTCAGGCACCTTCTGCCTACAGCAAAACTTCTGTCCTCTCTGGGGCAGAACAAGTGCAGTTGTTACCTGTGATCATGAGTAATAAAAATTGTCTTCATTCGCCTTCCATGTACAAATAGGCCCCCTTACCCCACCACGTTCTCAGCAGTTTGATTCAATGCTGCTCTCCAGTTTTGGGGAGTAGTAAAGTGTGTAGCATCTGAAGTCATTTCTCTGGTAAGTACCAGCTGCATTTCCTACCTGAATAAACAACATCTGCTGTGCTTTGTTGTTCTCTGCGTACTCTTCCCTCTTTTGGCATTTTAGCAACAAACCTTTTCCTACTCCTGTGCATCTAGGACTTGTATTTTTAATGTGGTTTTAATCTGTGCCGTGCAGCAGACATTGTGTTGAGGTATCTGGTTTCTTGCCTCTCTTAGTAAGATAGAGAACGGGAGAAAGTTTCCAGGGCTAGGAAAGTCCCATTTGTTTGAGTTCAGGACGATGTGTGAAAATGTCATATTGGGATATGCATCTCTGTACCTGCAACAAAAGTTTTCAAAGTAATTTCTTTTTTTCATTTACCTCTTGCAGGGGCTGAATGTGTTTGGAGCTCAGATGTGTGTATTAAATTGCAGACCGTGTGCTCTGGGGTGTCGTTCTTATTGGGCCTTTCTGTCTTTTTTGTTTTGCTGCCTAAATGAGGTATCTGGAAAAAGGCAAGATCTCCCTTGTCTTAAATATCCCACAGGCCATTTCAGCTCTCAGAGCAACAGGTAACTCGCCAGCCAGCCTTCTCTGGCTCTTGCACCCTGTCCTGTAAAGCGATCTTCAGCATTCGGACTCATTCAGCATTTCCCTGGCTGGGCATTACGGAGTCACTCTGATGAAGCAGCTTTGTGTTACGCTTTACCCATGAAGCCATCCCTTGCTGTGACTTTCTCGAAGTAGGGCTGGTTCATTTGCTGACACCCCGTACAGGATGGGGAGGGCACGGGGAGAGGAGCTGCCACTCGCTGGGGCTGTTGCTTTTACATTGCTTCAGCACATACTGATGCACCCCCTGGCCACCGTCCAAGCGAGCCACGTGGTATGAGGGGCAGAAACTTCGGCTGGCTGGAGCAGTTTGGGAACCAGGATGTATCTCTCCCAAGAGTCAGGGTTGAAAGCTCATGTTTGAAATCATCTTCTCTTCCCTTTCTGTATGTCAGCATCACGGCTGTGATTTCAGGCACCTTAGCAGTGGTCATCTCTATTGCACGTGCTTTTTCCTTCCATCTGCTCTTCAGCACTTGCACAGGGAATAACTGTGCCTTAGAAGCGCTTACTGTCTGGAGAATATGGTATTTGGGGAAGTGTTGGTTCAAGGCTTCGTCAGTGCAAAATCAGGTGTACGGTCCTCGCAGTTTTGTGCATGGTTTCAGAGCTGCTGGCATAGGATGGTGCTTTTGGTTTGGAGACCTGCAAAAGCCAGGGCCTGTTCCTCGTTCTGGGGTGCTCCACTCACAGCTGGGCATCACTTGAGCTGTCCTCACTCCAGCCCCCATTCATTCAGCTCAGGGAGGCACTGCCAGAAGTAATCCAAGCCAGCCTGACAGTGCTTTTCAGACTCCTGGAGAGGTTTGCACACCATCCAGCAGCACCTGGCCTGCTGCTGTCACTTTGATTGCCCTCATTTCCTCTGTTGCTTGAAAAAATAATCTCACTGCAAGTCTTCCAAACTGGGTTGAAACATCTTCTGTAAGACCATTCTTTCTGCTGTTCAATTCTATAAATCCTAGTAGTATTCTTTTCCTTACAGCAGTTTATTAATGCTTGTAACTGCAATTGCTACGCTTTGGTTCTCTTCCCTGCCTCAGTTTTAAGACTGGAAAAATGTTAACCAAAGAAGTTGCCTTATAGCATGAAGGCAGTGCTATATTATTAATTTAAAATCTCTCCTAGCTACTCAGAGGATTTCTATTCTCAAGGGTCCTAATTTGTCCAAAATTCTTCCCTCGGCAATCTGTATTTTTTAACCACAGTTGAAAATTTTGGGGGTTTATTGCACCAAGTATTAATGAGGAGGAAATACCAGTCCCTGCTATTGGACTTTATATTGCAATGAAATCAAGTGCCACTGAGTGAGGAACTCAAGAAGAGTTAAGAAAAGACTGAAAGGACTTCTAAGACACAGGAAAGGCTACAGTGCAGACTATGCAAGAAATAATTGGCTGAAGACAAATCATGTTAGGTTCTCTTGGCAAAGCATTACACATAGAGTGAAATGGATTGCCTTGGTGCATGCACTGGTTCTGGCACCTCCTGTTTATGGTGGTTTGAGGAAGCAGTGTGGTGTTCACAACAACACCTCAGAGCCTCCCCAGTGACACTGGCCATGGATTGGTTCCATTTTTGGGAACACTTGGAGGTATTTCAGTTCACTTGGCTGTGCCTGCTGCAGAGCCTGTGGTGAGCAGGGCAGCCCTGCACCAGCTGCCAAGGAGAAGGAAGAATTTCCCTGGCATCCCCGCTCTGGAGAGAGGAAAGACTGATAGCTGCAGACTTCAAGTTTCCGTCTCTACCAGGCTGTGTGTTAATGGAATAAAGGACTCACAGTACCTACCCCATCTCCCGTGGGACACACACACTATTGCATTGAACAAAGAGATTGGTTAATAAAAACTACGGTAGCTTAGTGAATTTGGATAGTTATCTTGAGGCCTAAGTGTATAAATGCTGTGGAATGCAGGGTTTGTTTTAAGCCATTGCATACTAAATAGCATTTAGTGGCAGATTTCAGTTTATACCTCTAGGCAAATTCTGTACTATTTTGTGTCTGTGTTTTCCAGCAGTAATTATTATACCTGCACTGTAAATGATGTAAATTATGTAAATCCCACCTGACCAAGGAACAGGTTGCAAATGCAACACAGCTTGACACTGTGCCATATGCCATCCTTGTCTCTAAATTGGAGGGGACTGGGTTTTGAGGGTGGGTGTGAGGGTGGATGAAGAGCTGCGGTCAGTGGCTCAGGGTCCACCTGGAGGCCAGTGAGGAGTAGGGTCAGCAGTGGGGCTGATACTGTTCAACATCTTTGTCAGTGCCAAGGGCAGTGGGATGGAGTTACTGACCCCACTGCGCTGTGGGGTGCAGTCACACACGGGAGGAAGGGATGGATCAGAGGGACCTGCACAGGCTGGTGAGGTGGTGGGACTGTGTGACCCTCAGGAAGTTCAACAAAGTGCAAGGTCTTACACCTGGGTTGGGGCAATCCCACACACACAGGCAGGTTGGGTGGAGAAGTGATTGCAAACAGCCTTGTGGAGAAAGACTTGGCTCATGGCTGATGGAAAACAACCTGTGAGCTGGCACTGAGTGCTCCCAGCCTAGAAACCAATTGTGTGGGCAGCAGGGGAGGAGGGGATTCTCTGCTCTGCTCTTGTCAGAGTCCTGCAGACAGTTCTGGTGTCCCCAACATTAGAAGGATGTGGAACAGTTGGAGCAAGTTCAAAGGATGCCATAAAGTTGATAACAGGACTGGAGCACCTCCCCTGCAAAGACAGGCTGAGAAAGTTGGGGCTGCTCAGCTGGGAGAAGAAAAGGTGGTGTGGAGACCTCACAGCACCTTCCAGTGTGTGGAGAGTGCTACAGGGAAGCTGAAAAGGGACTCTTCATCTGGAACTGTAGTGATAGGGTGAGGAGTTGATACAAATTGAAAGAGGGGAACTTTAGATTAGATATTAAGAAGACATTTCTTTCTGTGAGCATTATGAGACACTGGAGCAAGTTACCCAGAGAAGCTGTGGCTGCCCCGTCCCTGGAAGTGTTCAAAGCCAGGTTGGATATGGCCTTGAGCAGCCTGGGATAGTGGAAAGTATTCCTGCCCAAGGCAGGGGAGTTGGGGCTAGATGATCTTTAAGGTCCCTTCCAACCCATTACATTCTGTGATTCTGTGATTCTCCGTTTTGAACAGGAC
This sequence comes from Regulus satrapa, assembly GCA_013396955.1. Taxonomy (NCBI): domain Eukaryota; kingdom Metazoa; phylum Chordata; class Aves; order Passeriformes; family Regulidae; genus Regulus; species Regulus satrapa. The sequence goes on along the minus strand of VWZN01017407.1, from coordinate 160,139 downwards.
CTGTTTTAGTGCAAATGCTGAGTGCTGCAGTAATTAACTTCTGTTGGCATGTGTGTTCCAGGCAAACAGATGCAATAGTTCTGCACCAGTACAGATATTGCATGCTGTAGGTTGAAGTTTGCAGCAAAGCATGTCTTGCATTCTTCAGTAAAAGTGCTTCGTTAGTGTAGCCCTTGCATGTGAAGTGCTAAAGAAAGGAACAGCATGTCTCAGTGGAAGAGCCACCAGCTTATTTAATGTGCATGTTCTCAGTGAGAGATCTAATAACAGGTTAATTTTACATTACAGTACTGAAGTGCAACAGAAAACACTTGGAAGTTGCACTGCAAATCATGCCTTAACTGATGGTATCTTAAACACAGCTAATCCAAGCCTTTAAAACTGTCCATTGCACAGAGGCACACCGCCTTTTCTAGCACAGCACCAGGGATTCTGGCTATCCTGCTTCTAAGTGATACGCTACTAGAAATATTAGTTAAAAAATTCAAGGGAGAGGCTGCTTTTCGGCTCCCAAGAAAACAAAACTGGATATACTGGAGATGAGTAACTTATCATCTATGACTGTTTTGGCTTACTGTGTCAGCCCTCCTGTGTTTCCTGCAATGAAAAGGAGATGTGGCTGTACCCAGCATGAAGAACCCCAATGGACTTAGAGCTCAGGCTGTCAGCCTGAGAAGAGGCCTCTTGCTGCCTTCTGTGCAGTGCTGAAGCCTTGACTCTCTTGATGCCAACAGCTGTGTGGAGCCAAACCCTTCCTGTAGCAGCTTTCTCTGTGAGGTTGTAGCAGGCAGTCAGGCTGGGCACAGCACTGTCCAAGCAGGAGCTGAGAACCCCTGGTGCTGTCGGCTGCCTTGTCCCTTCCTCGGCTGGGGAGCAGAGCGCTGCTTGGCACCTGGGAGAGCTGCTGGGCTGGGATTTCAGGAATGCCAGGGCCTCTCCAGCAGTGGCCTTCGGACTCTGAACACACCGTGTGCATTTGGCCTAGCAGAGCCCTCTGTCTTTCCTTACACGATATTTCCAACAGTGGAATTAGGATAATTAACAAAGGTCTAACCTGCATACACAGGTTAGTCTGATTTGACCCTTGTTGGCCACATTTCACGAATACTGAGAATGCATTTGAGTGCTAGAGCCTTTGAGTCAGCTAAAACGGAGGTAAAAGCAGCCAGCTCCCTTTTCACTGGGGTTCTGACTAATAGTACATGCAGAAAAATGAATAAATAAAATGGTGAAATGGAGGTGTATTTATAGAGATCAATTTATAGCCTTCATTGTATCTTTATATTAGCAGGCTGGTGCAAGAGCCAAATGATGTGTGGGTGTAAGTCTATGCACAGTAGCTGCAAACTGTCACTGCTGCTGCTGCTCAGCTCTCCTGACATGTTTTCTTACTTTTATTTATTTGGGCTTTGTTAAATTCTTTCACTTGGAGCTGGGTGCATTACACAGACTTGCACTATTTTTTTCACTATACCTTTGTTACTTGTCCTTTCAAGTTTTTGCAACATCATATGAGCACTTGAGCCCATACACGCTTAGCTAAATCACCTTTTTTTTCTTTTTTTTTTGCTCTAATCTGTTCTTTTGCGGGGGACTTCCCTTGCAGGAGCAGAGGGAAGCACATGCGGAGGCAGGTGGCAAAGAGATCTCACTGCAGAGGAACTCCCTGCAAGCAGAGGCAGATCCAGTCCCGAGCACAGCTGGGCACCTTCGGGGCAGCACAGGAACGCCTCTGGGTTTGGTCTGGCAGCTTTGCAGGGATCCTGCACTGCCACACAGCCAGGTTCTCAGCCTGAGCAGAAGGTTTCCTGCTGCCCCAGCTCCAGTGCAGAGCTCTGTTTCACTTGCTGGGATTGAAATTATTCCCTTCTCGTCATCCTTTAATTTAATTCTTCACTTTCTCAGCTTTCAGTGATGGTTTAGTTCTTGTGTTGATGAGTTAGAGGAGATAATGTATGGCATGCGTTTGAGAAAGTTGAGAATTGGGGCACCAGGCCGCGTTAGGAAGAGTCACTTCCACACTGTAGGTTCATCTCCCTTGACACAGCATCCAGCATCCTGCACTGCTGGGAAGACACAGGAACAAACACAGCATCAAACACACGGGCACAGCAGCTGGAGGACTTGGGAAACAAAGCCCCGTCCTGCTTGTACAGGAACACTTTCTTATGTGAGCATCTCTATCAATACCAGGCTTCCTTTCCAAGGTGGACAGACTGATTTTCCCCCACTGTGCTGTCAGTGCCTCAGCACTGTGTGGAGAAAAGGGGTCGGCCCTTTTCAGCCCTTTTGCTTTGTGTAGGAAGCAGCTGCAGGGCCAGGCAGGGAACGGCAGCCCAGGAAACCCCCAAGCAATCAGGCCAGCACCAGAAGGAAGCCCAGCTGTGGTTGGCAATACTGGGGAAAAGCAGTGTCTGAACCAAGTGTGTCTCTGCAGACGCGTTTGTCTGGGGCCACCGGCGGCCCGTCCTTGCGCTTCCAACTGTTTATGGTGTCGGGAAGGTGTTCCCCTCCTGGGGTGTCTCTGGGAGCTGCCTCTTCTGCACGGGAGGCTGGAGTGATGAATCCTTTTGATTGTTCTGTCTTCTAGAGATTTGTAGTAGAAGTGTTACATAGCTCCTCTTTGTTTTTTCAGAGTGAAAGAATTGAAAAAGGCCAAGGAACTTGAAGATACGCAGCAGCATCCCGTAGCAATGTGACATTGCTTTTCAGACTGTTTTCATTTTCTGTTTTTAGCAGAGACATGCAACAACAACAAAAATAACCCACTGCAGTTCTGGAAATACCAGCTGCAGGATTTTAACAGTAATGTTTTGGTCATTGCATTTGCACTTTCATGGACAACTTTTAATTTGTTCAGCAAGACATCTTGGAACTCAATCTTCTGTTGGATCGTGGGGAAAACAAGACACCAGGAGGAAATTGTGAGTTGCTTCATTCTCCGAGAAGGAAGGAAGAAGCGATTAATTATCCTTTTCATATAGGGCTGTATTAAACAACATGTGGAACTGTACAAATATTATACCAAAAATATTGTTCAGAAAAGGTGGGAATGCACAAGCAACACAAGAATGCTGTTCCTGCACCCGTCTGTCATCTCCAAGAAACTGAAGCTTTGAGAGTCTCAGTGGAGGGGCTTAGATCTGTACATCTTTATTGGGTCCATGCATCCTCATTTCCTTCGCACTCCTGTCCTTTGTGTTTTATTTAAACCTCTACAGCACACTTAATGCAACTTTTTAAATCTGCAGGTTTTTAATACATCCCGTGGGAACTTATAGGAGGGGTTTGGTGTATGAGAGACACGGGTATTGCATGAGGAATGGAGAGAGCAGCTTAAGCAAGTTTTACACTTTTTTTTTTCTTTTTTTTTGTATTTTTACTAGAACCTGCAAACATATCAACTGCCATGTACTTTCTCTCATATTCAGCACTTTATTTTCTAGCCTTACCTTCATGTACTATTGTTTAATTAAGTTCTCAAATAATTTGTAAAACATGTAGCTTTTTCTCTTATGTACTTGTCAAACCTCTTGTCATTTTGCAGAGTCACGTACATATGTTGCCTGGACATTTTATGCCACCTAAAGATCAGTGGTGCTGCATTCTGGCCAGTAAATTTCTTATTTTGGCTACTTCATCAAAATCTGGGCAGTTTCTGTATATATAGAAGGTAGAAATGGAAAATGAGAAAAAAATATTTGAAAGGGAATATATTGATTAATTACTAAATATTTTATTCACAAAGGGTCAATAACTTGGCAAGATAAAATTATTATTTGTATAGTTTTGTCTGAATGAACGAGAAGAGTGTGGATGTATTGTTTGTACATATTGTATATATTAAAGAGATATGTGCATGAACTCAAGAAAAAGAAATGAACAAAGCAAAGCATTAGTGGCTATGGTCTGTAAAATGAAACAAAAACTTTATTTCACTATAAGAAACTTTATTTTAAATGTTCTTTAGAAGAACATTTTTGCTAAAGCATGATTAAATGGCAAAAAAGAGCTACTGTATTTAGACTTAGGAAAAAAGGCAGAGCAACATTACTTTAAAAAAAAAAAAAAAAAGAAAAAAAGGATATGTTTACATTTGATTTTGGCTACCAGGAGTTTGGTTCAGTTGGGTTTAATTTATGTATTCCTTCCTTCTTTTCTTTTTTTACCCCCGTCTTTTTTTTTTTCTTTTTTTTTTTTTTTTTTGCCAATGGTGCCAAGTAATGTGAATGCTAATATTGCTTAAGAAAATTAAGTTACTTTTGCAAAGCAGATAATCATAAGAGTACAAAAACCGTATCTAGCTTAACACCATACACTCACTCCAATAAAGAACACTTAGAATGAACATAAAATGAAAAAAAAATAAATAAATAGTATGAAAGTAGAAAATATGTTTCACATTTTCATATCTCCTGCTGGAAGTCAGAAAATGTAATAAAAATTGCACAAAAAATTTTAAAAAATTAAGTAAAACTTAAAAAAAAGATGCAAACTGATCCTGTAGGGGTGTCATGGTATATTGCTATTTCCACATAGTGAGGAGCCAAAGAAATTAGATTTTTTTAAAAATTGAACTACTAATTTAAAACTGTCACAGATTCTCAACAATGGGAACCAGTTCTGATCTTCATTACACAGGAATGTAAGGGAAGAAACTCCTGAAGTCCGTGTCATTACTTGTGGGTCACGTACATGTGTCTGAGATCAGAAACTGCTCCTGTCTGTTTGTCTCACTCGTGGCAGTTTAAAATTTCTGAATGAACTTGTGTAAATTTGAGATTGTTAGTTTTGGAATAGTTGTTCTTGCTTGATCCCGGCCACCAACTGCAATGTTTAAACGCAAGGCTTGTTGTGAAGCCAAAAAATATTCACACATAGGAAGCTTTGAAACTGGTGTCTTTAAAAGAAGAGTAAAAACAAAGATTGTGGCAAAAAAACTGGGGTCAGTGCTCTTGGTGCCTTTTCTATAATTGTACCTGTTTTTAATTACTTCTTTTCACTGCCAGCATTGAATTACAGTAGATGTGCTATAGCTCATTATCAGAATTCTCTTGTACATTTCTGAACTGCTGCTTTATGACCTGATTCAATTTAAAAAAAAAAAGGGAAAAAAGCGAAAGGAATGGCGTGGCGCTCGCCCCGTGCCTGCGGGCAGCCTCGCAGCCTCGATTCACTCTCTGCAATTGGAACCTTAACCAGTCAAATTTTCCTCTCACGCCAAAACAGAACAGGAGACGCTGCAGAATCTCCTTTGGAATGAATTGGAAATGCTCTGTATTAGTACTGGAAGAACTCTCGACGTTTTGAAACTGAAATATTGCTCCCATTAGCCAACACGTGACAACACAGAATTGATCTGTTCCTAAACAAGAGTAGTGACCTCAGTGGAAATGTTTTAACTCCCTTGTCTTTACAGAAAACGATTCAGTAATATACAGAGCTATTTCAAATTACTCTTCCAGATCCATGGGCCTGGTGGTGTATCTACTAATCTAGATCCTGCTTCAGCCAAACGTTTAAGCCTGTGCTGGCTGTTAAACATGCAGGCAGTTCTGCAGCTCAGCTCCAGGACTCCTGGCATGCTTGAAGCCAGCGCAGCTCCCAAGTGCTTTGTTGTGTCGGGCCGTAACCCTTCAGTGTGTCACTGGGGAAGGGAGCAGCACTCCCCCGCAGTGAAGTTGATTCTTCGAACCCTCTTCTTGGTTGTGGAACTTAAACATTTTCACCGAAGAATAAGTAAGTGCAGCTTTCTAGGAAAATTTGAATTCCCAAGTGCCAGGAGCCAGATCTTCTGTCTTCTGATAATAGAATCGCTCCTTTGTGAAACACATTCGACAGCAGTAATACTGTGTGAAAGAAATACAGAATATAACATGAACCCCCTCTCTGGTTGCACGCTTATGGCAGTTCCACACAATAGCTGGTGCCCAATGGGGGGTCCCCAAGACTTGCATGTAAAACTAGTATAGATGTCTTCTCTTTTGTAAGTTTTATTTTTGTAACTGTGCATGTAAAGCATCACTGAATCAATGGATCTGTTGAAGAACTCAGCTGCTGGAACCATGCAAAATGTTTTGAATTGCCCTTAAAATATGGAAAATGTTTTCTGAATGCTTTATATTCTTTCTGCTGTAAATTAAAAAAGAAAATTTCCCCATACAAAGTGTGTGCCTTCTTCTGAACACATCTCTTCCATCCTACTTGGAGAGCAAAGTAGTCCTTTAGTCACTCTAAGGAACCACAAAAAAAAAAAAAGTTTCTGCTCTACATGACCTGCTGGTAAGAATATTGTATCTGATTTCTTAGGGGCTGTGTTGTGACAGTCCACAGCCTGCCCGTGAGCAGGTGCAGCCCTCAGAGCTTTCTTTGCAGTTCTTTTTCAATGGGCAATCACTTCAGGGTTTTTCGTGAGAAACCATACAGAGCTGGTGGCAAAATGCAAATGCAGCGCACACAAGGCAGAGTCAAACGGGAGAATTCAAGAGGGCTGCTGCTGAAACCTAAGAGGTCACAATTAATAATACAATTAACTGAGACACAGTCACTATTGCACTAATTAAATACGTAATTTACATGAACTGGTTGGTCCTCGAGAACAAAACTTGAACCAGACTACATGGCCAGCCCAGCAGGCAAAACCTGAAACCAGGTTTAATAAATTAATCTATCAGAGACTGTGTCAGTACCATTATGAGTAAGCTCTTCCAAAACCCAGCTCCACAACTGAAGAGATTTCATTAAGAGAGTTTCTTCTTGACTGCAGAGAAAGTTTAATTACGTTGCTCGTTTAGAATAAATCAGCATTTAACTCTCCAAATTGCTCTCCCATTTTACGTGGCTGTTAATTGCTGGGTTCTTCACCATCGTGGCGGGTTGACCCAGTCCTGAAAGAAAGCACCTCCTCCCTTATCCCCGGGGGCACGGCGGGAGAGAGCTGAAGACCAAACACGAGGGGAAAAAAATGCCTGGGGCGAGATAAAGTTTAATAAAGGAGGAAAAAAGAAAAGATAACTCGGAACACGCGGTGCAAAGGCAGCCAGCGCCTTCCTCCCACCGGAGCCTTGCGGAGGGCGCTGGTCCCGGGCGGAGCAGCCCCGGGGCTCCCGCGGGAGCGGCACCGAGCCCGGATTGTGCCCGAACCGGCTCCGGTCACCGCCGGCACCGGGCCCGGATTGTGCCCGAACCGGCTCCGGTCACCG
>VWZN01017407.1:100053-147742 GCA_013396955.1 Regulus satrapa | reverse complement strand
CCCGTGTGCAGGTGCGGCGGGCGCGGAGCTGCTGCCGATTAAAGCTGTGCCCGATTCTGCGATCGGCTGAGCCGCGCACGTCAGCGACTCTTGGGTAGCTGAGATGTGTACTTCAGCTAAAGGCTGTTTAGCGGTACCAAAGCAGAAATTACCGAAATAACTTTCTTCGAGAGAGTTCAGAAAATCAGTAATTTATTTTTCTTACAATTATTTTTAATTTAGCAAAGAGTTCAAGAGCTGTAATGTACGCAGCTTTGGATAGACATGTAAAGTTACCGTGCAATACTTACACTTATGCAATGGGTTATATAGTAAGTGCACCACGCTAATGACAGTGTCAGCTGGGAAAAAAAAGGGTGTTCATATCTCATCTGGAGGGCTAGAATCTGTGATTGGAGTATATTGAATGCTCATTTTCTAGTCAGTGAAATAAGCAAATGTATGAAGAGGGAGATTTTATCTGTTAACAGTTCTGCAGCTGTTGAAGTCAACTGCTAAAAGTGTGAGGGATGAGGAAGGCTCTGAAATCACGAGGATTGAAATCTTTGCGTCAGGTGTATTTTGAGGCCCTCATGGTTCCCTGAGATGCTTATCACCAGAGGCAGCCTTCAAGGCTATAAAACCTTGGAGAGGTCAAGAATCAGCATTTATTAATGATTTTAATGCTTGCAGTATTTAGAAAATATAGAGTAAACATCATCGTATTTTTAATTGCTAAGTGTCTCAGCAAGCAGAGCGGCGTCGATTTGACTTTGCCATCCATGACACTGGAGTTGGGAAGGAGGGACGTAGAGGAGAAAAGCTTCAGTTGCAAAGAAGTGAGAAAGATGCCACAGGAAATTTAGTGCATGAGCATTAGACTATTACTGGATATTGCATGACTCTGCAGCCGTTCCCATAAAATGTTAATTTAGGGAGTAATTTTAATTGTGTAATAGGACAAATTCTCCTACACCAAAATTCTCTGGTAAAGTTTAACCTATGCTTTATAGTGAGCAGCTGAATTGGAGCCAGTCCCACAGAGATATGATGATGATGATCCAAGAAATGAAAAGGTGTTTGCCTGAAGAGAAAAGGAGTTCTAACAAGCCCAGTACCATCAGTGCTCTCAACTATGCCTTGCAGTGTGTCCAGCAGGTCCAAGGTATGTGTGGAGAAAATCTGGAACAACAACAGCATGGTTGTGTAGATGTGTCTTACAACAGGCAGCATTAAAGAATGCATTCCAGTTACCCTGCAGAGAGTTGACTCTCTGAAGCACTATGGCTTCATTGGCAGTTTTTTTTTGTTAAACAGTTGTGTTATCTTTTCTGTTGAGATACCCCCCTGCTGCTTGTCTTTTCTTCAGAGTCCCCTAGCTAAGAGGTGCCTAATAGCAAATTTCTGTATATATTGAGAAGAGGGTATTCCCATCCCACTTGGAAAAATTATTGGTTAGTTTGTGGGTTTTTTTAGAACTAAGTAGCTAAAATTGTACTGCTTCTTCATGCTTGTTTTCTGTAACAAAATGAGGTTACTCCAGTAGTATAATCAGTATTCCTTTTCCCTTTGTCAATACACAGACCTTCTCATCTCACCTTGGACTTCACCAAAAAGATGACAAAAGTACAAGGGCTGTAAGAAATACTTTCAAAGTAGTCTACTTACTGACTTCCTTGTGTTTGTTTTGCTTTTTCTGTTTCGTTTGTTTTTTTTTCAATTAGCAAACAATGACTTTTTCCAGGCTCTGAATGACCGAAGAGTGTTTCAGGCTGATGTAGTGACATACAGCATAGAAGAGCTGGTGGCAGTTGCATCTGAACACACTCCAAAAAACACTGTAAGAATTTAGGCACACTGAAGGAGTTCATTCAATTTCACTGAATTTAGTCTCCTGACATTGTTTTGTGGAAATAGAATGTGTAAAATTGAAAGGCCTTTAAATTTTAGCTGGACAGGCCTTCAAGTTTTTAAAGATATGTCAAGATTACATCTTATCTATGGTGTGTCAGTACACAGTGATAGTGAGTAAAGAAATACTTTTTTTTTTTTTTTGGCCAGAAGCTCTTTGAGACTTCATTTATAGCAGAGTAATCTCTTGAGACAGCAAAAAGATTTTAAAACCAGTCAGATCTGTGTTTGTGAGGGACATTTGGTTTCTATTTGCATTCTGCATTTAATTTTTTTTTTCTTGTTTTGCAATATATGTCCTGCTCTCTGGCTCTGCTCTAAAGAAGTGTTTCTTGAAATTCAGTACTGCTGGATGCTGTATGAAAAATATTGCTAATGATTAAAAAAATATTGGAAAGCTCTCACAATGTTTTTGTGTGGGGAATTGTGATGAATCCTCTGAAATTTGTGGAGGAGTGTGTGGAGTGATAAGCAGTCATTCAGAGCAAAGACAAGCATTAATCTGTTTTGAGAAGGCTAATGTAGTCTTACAAGCATTTGCAAATCTTGAGTACACTGCTGTAGCACTGGACAGTGTAGTAGATCCCACACTACCCAGCACATTTATGAGCTGTGTTCATGTACCTCAGCCTGAGGTTGGGCTGTGTGGTGGTTGGGGCTGGCTGGGTTTTTCGGGGGGTTGTGTTATCACTGCTGTGTTTCAGGCAATGACTGCCTTTAATGTTTGCTTTGCAGGACACGTTTGTGGCTGTATTTTCATTGCTTTCTGGACGCATAGTGCACATTTCTGAGCAGGCAGCATCTATTCTGAACTGTAAGAAGAAAGTGTTGGACTCCTCACGGTTTGTGGAGCTGCTCGTCCCTCAGGATGTGAGTGTGTTCTACACACACACTGATCAGTCTCACCTGCCCCTTTGGAACATGGAGAGTCAAACAGGTGGGGCATGGCAACGCTCTGGCGTGCTCTGTGTGTGTCTTTCTGTCTTTGCAGGATGAGGACAGAATAGCAGTTTGTTTTAAATGCTAGCAATATGCATCAGCCTCATTTGTTCCTTTCCACTTTGAAAACTGGCGTGGCTGTGGGACCAGTCCTAGCTAGTCTCCTAAAGGCCTAACTCTTATTTGGGGTAAATAAAAGGCACGTACTTCATTGTTTTGTGTGTCATCCTACTCATTCCAAATACTGCTGCTTTTTGAAAAGAAAATAAGTCTGATTGTGGGTTTAAAGTTGTTTATAATCTACACCTTATGGTTGCCTCGGTGCTTTGTGTATGTGAGGCCACTCACTGCCTGCTGTGAACACAGTTCATCAAACCCAAGTTTTAATCTGATTTGCTCTTCAGTGCTGGATGTGTCTGAACTGAGACGTTTCAGTCCTGTGTTATTTGTGGGCAGGTTCAAACGTAACTTGCAGGCCAAGGTTGTCTTTTACCCACCTTGACGTGGGGCTGTTCTGGCATCAGTTCTGAGAAGTCCAAAGTCCTTGGTATCAGAGGATGTGAGACATCTGGAGGTTTTGAATGCCGGGGATTCCACAACTCAGATGCCAGGGATGTGCCTGCCCAGCAGAGCAGTGGAGTTGTGATTTTCTTGTCTGTATATATTTTTTGGTACTTGACTCATAAAGCCAGGAAATATCTCCTTTCCTTTTCACAGTGATGCACTGGAGAAAGCTTTTTTTGATGTGTTGATTGATTTGTTTTTTTGGGTTTTTTCCATGTGCATCTCTTCTGAATTTAGGTCCAGGTCAGCCATTTCTCTAAGAGTGAGTGGACTAGAGAGGAAGGATAACATTTGAGGTGGGAGCAGTTTGTGGAACAGACAATTCAGTAGCTAATAAAGAGTAGGTTGTGAGTCTTGCTCAGAAAGTCTGGAGAATGCAGAGTTTAACATAGTTCTGAGAGGTGGGACCTTTTTAAGGATGTTGACTGATACTTTCAATATGTTTGTTTTATTAGCTTCTCCGTATGAGTATGCCCAGGTGAAATCCTTTTTCTGCAGAATTAGGTAAGTGCATTATTACAGTTTTATTTTTGTGAAGGCTGACAAGGGGTACAGTACTAGCAGAAACACTTCTCTTTCCCAGAATGATGCATAAACTTGCATTGGGACAGAAGGAAAACTGTTTATACATTTTTCTCTTGGACCTATTGGTTTCCTTAAGTACTGTCATACAGGAGAATGATCTTGAGTAAAATTGCTGCTCCCCCTTTTACTGTTGGAGAGTGGAGACAAAGATTGAGATTGAGGCAGAAGCCTTAACAGAAACTCAGGTCACCTAAGTCCCAGTGTAAAGCTGACTCCTGAGGCTTCTGGAGCCTGTGGTGCTGCTGCTGTGAATGCTGTTTGTTGCTTAGTACCTGACTAATCTTAGAGCTAAAAGAGGAAAAATAATTGAGATTTCCCTTCAATCTTCAGTGCAGTTCTGTCCCAGACTCGGGTGATCTCTGGATTTCAGTAAGAACTATTTGCTTCTGAGCAGATAGGACACTTGCTCATCTTTCAGTTGATCACTGGTTCATTTATATGTGTTTCAGCAGCCTTAGCTCTCAACCTTTGTCTGTTGAATTGTGTAAGGGCACCTGAAGTGAATTTAGCAGGACAGATAGCAATGTCAGGGGGAACTGTTGGATACATAAACATTTTACAACAGATTTTCTCCGTGTTTTTGTACAGCACCTGTCTCTACTTCCTTTATGTAACAGATCTTTTGACTATGTTTGCTTTATGAGTAAAAATATTTTTTCCCAAGCATGCATCCTAGGCTTAAGTAAGAAAATGATTTTTTTAGGAGTTAGACTTCTGTATCCAATTTCCATTTGTATCCTTCGTTTTCCCAAAGCCAGAAGTGTCAGAAGTAGTTTTTTATGACACTCACTTCTCTCTAGAAGCATTTTACAAAACTAAGTGGAATAAAAAGGTAATTTATAGTTTAAATTATAATCTTCAAAAATTTAACTCAATTCTTTCTATAAGAGCTGGGTACATTATTGAAACTGTAACAGGTGGAAAAGCACTTGCAGCAGAAAGTGCCAGTCGTTACTGCAGATGTTGCAAGGCTTTGGTTAAGATCTCATCAAGAATGTTGTGTTCTGCTACAGTTCAAACACGTTGTATGAAGACAAATTCGAGTGGAAGGTAGAGCACAACAATGTGCCAAGTCTGGAGCAGTCTTACTTACGTAGGCCTGTGAAAACTAACCTTGAAGGAAGCACAATTTTAAAGTTATTTTTCCTAAAAATAGTACAGAATAAGCAACAAGCAGAAAAAGAACTGCTTAACTTGGAGGAGAGCACAAAATCAAATGAGTGGTTCTTGTCAGTACACTTGGACTGAGAATTAGAAGGTAGTCTTTAACTATTAGAGTATTTCTAGACAGCCTCTGAAGTGTTGGAGACAAAACATCTACTTGACTTCAACAGGAGGGAGGTCAGTGTTGACCTTGGCTCTGAGGAGTGTGCACAGGACCTGGTTATTTGGGTTTGTGCTCAGCATAACTTCTCTGGGCAGGGCTCTCAGCCCTGGCACGCAGTACGTCGTGAGTCTGGAAACCAGGGTGTTAATCCCTTTTGCTTTTCCTCAGGGCTGGGAAAGATCAAGAACAAGAAGCACGTTGTTACCCCTTCCGAATCACCCCGTACTTGGTCCACGTGTGCACTTCTGTCCATGTGGATGCGGAGTCCTGCTGCTTAGCTTTGGCTGAGAAAATCCACTCTGGATATGAAGGCAAGTCAGGAGGCTCCAGTGGAGAAAAATCCAAGCCAATAGAAAAGTGCAGTGTATGAAAGTCTTCTTCCTTTGTTTAGAACCTGTGCTTGGGTAGTCTCACCTGTGTAAGTTGCAGTTTGTGTGTGCATGCATGCAAATCCAGAAGATCTGTGCTTCCTTTGCCAGGCCCCAAAGCATTTGACCTCTCCTTGTTGTTCTTGAGTGAAGTCTGTAGTACCTAAAAATCTGTAATGTTTCTATGAGTTACTGGTTAGAAAGCAGCAAACCACGAACCAGTAAATATCATGAGCAACAAAATTGCCCAAGTTTTCTGTCTTAGTGCATCTTTTGTTTCTATTAGCTCCTCGAATTCCTATGGATAAAAGAATATTCACCACCACACACACCCCTGGATGTGTTTTTCTGGACATAGATGACAGGTGAGAGACTTGAGTTTTTAAGACCTGTGAGGTCTGTTTGGAGAGGTAGAAAAAATAATTTAATGATGCAGCTGGAGACCCAAGTAAAGTAGCTGAACTGTGTGACTGGCAATATGTAATTAAAGAGTTTTGTGTTAGTCCACTCATGGAAAACATCTCACACTCTACAGATGAAATCTCCTTTATTGGTTACAAACACATGTTCAACAGAACTGCAGTCAGTTTTCCTTATCCAGGTCAATGGGGAGCTGTGGTAGCATCAGCAGTGGAAAATAAACATAATTACTGACGTTTTGCCTATGACCCGTTGTCTTCAAGATATTTTTTCCCCCTTTGCATGTAAACAAGCACAAAGCTGCCTGCAAATGTGAATATGTGTTAAATCTTAAGGCATGGAAATGTTTGCCGTGGATATTTATGTGTCAATATTGCATCGCAGGATTAGGAGATGGGTTGGGAAATGTTCTGTAGCCTTAGTTCATTTCACTGTAGATTGTGCACGGGCACTTCAGAGGGTTAAGAACGGGGGTATAAATTATATTATCACCTGTGCTAATGTGTTTGGGTTTCAGAGCAGTGCCTTTGTTGGGTTACTTACCTCAGGATTTAATTGGAACGTCCATACTGATGTATTTGCACCCAGAAGATCGTCCTTTGATGATCACTATCCACCGGAAGAGTAAGAGCTGCTCTTAGAGGAATTTCTGTTGGTTTTACGATTCTTTATCATACCTTTATCATATTGCTTGACACGTGACTGATCTGCAGTCTAGACAAAAATTAACTAATTAACTCATGCAGTCAGTTTGAGATCAAAGTGAGTTCAGTCCCAAAGTTCTAAGAACCCCAGTGGTTAGTGTTTGTGCTTGCACTAGTGTGTTATAATGTAAGCTAAACCTTGTTTCTTGGTTGTGTTTTTCTTTCAGTACTGAAATTTGCTGGCCAACCCCCTTTTGAACATTTACCTATTAGATTTTGTACTCAAAATGGGGATTATGTCATACTGGACACCAGCTGGTCCAGTTTTGTGAATCCTTGGAGCAGGAAAGTTGTGTTCATCATTGGCCGACACAAAGTCCGGACGTAAGTCAGTTGCAGAATTGATCAAATAAAGTGCTTTTCACTGATTACTCTGCAAAACAAAACAGTCTTAAGTACCTGAATCAGAGACATAATTTGCTCTCAGAGATGTGGCAACAACCTAGCATCTGTCTTCAGACCATTCCTTCAGAACAGCATTAGTCTTGTTTATTAAGTGTGAAAATAAGTAAATTGCTTTGAAGTAAAAGGCAAAGCCAGCTTTTTATTTTAGCAGGTTTTTGCATTTAAAGTACTTTATTTTAGTACTAAAGTGCAAAATTAAAGTACTTGTTTTAGATGAATAAAAGCTAAAAAGCAGCATAAAATTAGACCACTTAAACAAATAATTACCTAAAATTCATTAATGGTTGGCTCACCAGAAAAACCCAATTAATTAACCTTCTTTTGGCATATTTACTTGATACAGCATTTAAATGTCTAGCGAGGCAACATCTTTTTAAAATGCAATTAGTATTAAACACAAAAATTAATTTCTCAGATGTTTCTCCTTAATTTTCAAGACATTTAGAAATATGACTGCCTGCCTTCTTACCTGGTTCCTCTTAGAGAAAATGTCTTCTGGGAATGGTCTTCTGACTTTTCAAAGGTTTTGTGGGGTATGAATTTACCTTCTGAGTGAAGGGAACAGCGGGTGGAGGCTTGTCAGCCTTGACGGGTGTCTCTGCTGTGTATTGACTTCCCTGGAGCTTCCCTGCTCTCATAGCCCTGCCCCAGCAGAGCAGCTGTGGGGACAGGTGACATTCCTCTGTGTTGACTCAGCAGAACAATCAAAATAAAATTATCCTAATCAATTAAGTTCTAAGTGTTTATAGCTAACTTTTCTTCATCAAATGAAAATGAACAGTGAATTACTGTTGGCTCTCTCCAGAAGCCCTCTGAATGAAGATGTCTTTGCCCCAAGAAGCAAAGAAATGAGCAGCGTGGAGAAAGAGATAAGAGAATTACAAGGACAAATTTACAAACTGCTTCTGCAGGTAAAGAAGGCAAAAGAATTTCAGGGCACAGGCTGAGTGAGAAGCTACAGAAACTTGAGTCTGATAAGTGGGCTGTTTTGAGGATGATCTTTTACAATGTCTGAAAGGGAAGTTCTGGATGGATACTGGCCCACCTCATTACAAAAAAAAAAAAAAATCTGTTTGACATTTTTGCCAAGTCTTTATGTTGAAAGGTAATCATCTTGAATGCATCTTGAAACAGTTTGAAGCATGGTAGAGAATTCTTTGTAAGCAAGTGGTAGAGTCCAGACAAATACTTTCACATTTCACTTGATTGTCTTTGCTGATTTGAAGTTCTGTGTTGCAAAGTATGTCGTTCCCTTCATTTTGTTCTCTCAGGGAATGATTAAACATTTTTTTTTTCCCCTCTCATACAGCCAGTTCACAGCAATGTTTCCAGTGGTTATGGAAGCCTTGGAAGCAGTGGCTCTTATGAGCACTACATCAGTATAGCATCTTCAAGTGACTCCAATGGGAACTGTGCAGAGGAAGCACAGGAACCAGTAAGTCTGTAAATGTGTCACTGCCTGCAGAGTAGTGAAAATACCCCTGTAAAAATGACAGGGTTTACTGTGTATGTATGTGCTTCTCATCATGAGTTTTACTGAAGTGAGAAGAATAAAGCCGTGTTCAAGCTAAATCGGTTTATTACACAGTGCTTGCTTTTGGTTTTTGCTCTTAATTTTGCTGACTGCATGGAAGAAAGTGAAAATAGTGCTGTCCTAAAACAAGCATTGCAATTACCTAATTTCCTTGTGAGGCTCCTGAGTAAGTCATTAGCTTATTTTCATTTTCAAGGCTTGGCGTGGGTATTAAAACATTCAAATGCTGAGGCTGATTGAGCTTTATCATAGTTAATTTACTTAAATTAACCATGATAATTGGATTGATTAAGTTTACAAATACCAATAGATACCAGGCTTAGGCTGATAGTCTATTCCCTTTCAATTGGAAGAATACAAAAACCCAAGTCAGCCCTTATGGCCTCTTTTGTACTAATTTTATTCTGACTTTGCATTTTTTGTGTATTTCAAGATGACATTGCAACAAGTTTGTGCAGATGTGAACCGAATAAAGAACCTGGGGCAGCAGCTGTACATTGCATCGAGGAGCAAGCCACAGAATGCAAATGAACAGGCTGTGAGCTCAGAAGTTTTGGGAGGTAAGTTAATGTTATGATCCTTGAGGTATCATGAACTCCTGTAGATCTGAGTATGGCTACCTGGTGTTACACTGAGGATCTTCAGATAGCATTTTTTCGCGTGGTTTAGACATGAGAAGAGGTTTGTTTTGTTTAAAAACCAAACAAACAAGTTCCCCCACCCTCCCCTCAATTCACCCCTAGAAATAACATCAGCAGATGCAATATTTTTTTAACTCCTCCTTGAAAAATGGAGGAACATATCTGTCTCTTTCTAGGTTAACTGACTTCTCCTTTTTTTTTATACTTGAACATTTTTTTAGTGAAAATGCTCTCGTGCTCGTAGCAAGTAGTGTGGAAGCTCCCCTTGGTTACTTTCTGTGAACTCCTAGAAATGATCATAGGCCAGACAGTATGGCCCCACTTCCCACTGAAACAGGGGTTTAGTTACTGAGTGCTTAATGTTGTATTAATGCACATAATTTGCAGTTTTATATGTAGCACAAATACATGGAGAAAGCTGGATGCTCCCTCAAATGTCATAGGAATCTGTATTAAAACCCTTTGCTTTGTGACACTCTCTATTCAAATTAACTGCTAGTGTTGTCCTAGAGGACTGTACTGTCAATATTGATAGTACTCTGGCCAGTGTATCCATGATAAACAAAGCTGTGAATTACAGTTAAATAACAGGTTGGATTCTGTGACGTATAAATTGAAAGAAGAGTAATATTAATTGCAGCTTTATTTGCAATTTAAATGAATGCAGGGGTTTTATATACTGTTTTCTTTGTGTTTGCTTGCTTTTCCAAATAGATGTTTAAGGTGGTGTGGGGGGGTTGGCTTTCTTCAGGCATCTTTCCCCCTCCCCTTGCCTCAAAACATATAAATAGGGATGAAAATGCAAAATAACCTTGTAATGAGAGCTGTGCTGTCGTGGGCCACACATCCTCGTGCCATTGTGTGGATTCCAGTACACATTTATCTTTATGAGGGCACTGTTTGGATGCCCTTGAGAGGAATCTTTAAAGGCTTCCTCTGTTCCAGGAAAGAGGCACACTGCTTCCTGTTTTCTTCAGACACTGGGAGGGGATAGCACAGAAGGACCAGGCAACAGATTTTATGATGATCCAAAGAAGACTCCCCACGTCCCTTCCTATCAGCAGATCAATTGTGTTGATAGTATCATCAGGTAATAAACTATTAAACAATTCTTGTGATACAGGTTTAAGATTAATTGGTCAAAAGTAAATATCCAAGCAGTTTGCATTGGCCTTAAACTGTCTGGGGTTTGAATTGTGAGATAAATTTGGGATTATTTGTCAAGTTTTCTGCCTCTCTGAGCATTGGGATGGATTGCCCAATCTGAATTACACAGTAATGAAAAGTTTAGGATTTAAGATTCTGTTTGCATCTATTTGTTGACATTTGTTGTTGGTGCAGTAGGAATTAAATTAAATTTTGATGGTCCTAGTATGTCAGTGTCTTCATTACACACTCTGAAAACATCCATATAAAACAGAAAGTTGATAAAATTTTTTAAATGTCAGTATTTTTTAACCCAGTGGATAATGTAATCTTTTTTCTTTTTTCTTTTTTTTCCCCCTCAAAGAGTGGTAGATTTTATTTAAAATACTCCTTGGAAAGCAGATACGTGTCCAGAACTTCCTGCAGTGAATTTAAAATACTAGTTAACAACCTCTGGATCTCCAGTTTGGATTGTTCAAATGTTTGTATCTCCAAATGGAGAAAAACACCCCCAAAGTAGAGAGAGCTTCCTGTGATATGCTTTCATTTCAGATATCTAGAGAGCTGCAGTATTCCAGCATTGAAAAGGAAATGTAAATCTTCTGCAAATACATCATCGTCATCTTCAGAAGATGACAAACAAGTCCAGCAAAGTCAGCAGGAAGTCAGGGCATTGGAAGGTAACACAAAGTGTACTGAAAATCATATTAGAACCACAAAAATGGAATTGGGTTTTTTTTTATATGTCACTGTTGTGTGTTCCAAGGTTTGTCCACTTTTTAAATACTGTTGTGTTGCTAAGAGTATTTTAGTAAATATTTAGTAACTGTTTTCCTAAACTGCCTAGATCTCCCAATTAAACCTAAGCTAAAATGTTAAGTCTTTGAATGCATCGAAGGAACTCTTGTTTGTTGTTGTTAAACGAACCTTCTGTTGCTCACTCATCTTATGCCACATTTAGTATGTGCTGACATCGCACTGGCATGTAAATGGTTTTTTTAAATATATAAGTCTTATTTAATAGTCTGCATAGTTACTGGTTATTTCTGAACCAGTGAGACTTGATGAATTGGGAGCAGAGTGCTTGGAATGGAATTCCATGTAGAAACTTTGTCATTTGCCAATAGATACTGCTATGCTGTCAGCAGTTGAGTCCCACACGCCAATATCTGCTGGTCTGGAAGAGACGCTGAAAGACCAGACAACTGCAGGCATGGTGGGAGCTCCTCTGGCAGACCTGACCCTGTCCAACAAGGCTCCAAGTGTCATATCTGTCACCAGCCAGTGCAGCTACAGCAGCACTATAGTGCATGTCCCACACCCTGAATCAGGTACTGTTCACACTCACGAAACACTGATATGTAAATTTACACAATGTTTCCAGCCTGAAGTACACGGTGAGAAAGTTTGGTTCCTTTAAGATACGTCCTCAATGAATGTGAGTTTGGAAATATTAAGGTACTTCTCAGGGTGCTCTGAAGAGAAACTTGAACCTGGAAGGCTATTTTAGTGAAATAGTTTTAACAGACTACACTGTTTCCTTTCCCCTTGGACTTCGTTGCATATGCCTCAAACACAACCATATGCTTTAGGCCATTGATGATTCAAATAAAAATTACTATGGGGCCAATGTTACTTCATTTAATCCAGAAAGAAGAAGAAGGAAGAAAAAGAGTATGTAGCTGCTATTTTAGTAAGAAAATATGAAGGAAGAAGTGCCTCTAACTTCAAAGTGAATTTGAAGTTTTCCAGACCATGCTAAGGAGCTTGCTCAGTTGATGTCAGTGTAACTAGATTTGAGTTGAAAGGGTGTTTTCTCCCTGTGCCTCTGCTCGGTAGCTCCGATGAGGTTGTTTTCTGTGTAATACTCTGGGTTTTGTGGTAGTTGACACCAGAAGAACAGAGCAAAGAGTGATTTGTTTTCTTCCCTCTTCAAAGAAGTGACTACAATGGAGGATGCCGCTGTTGGAAGTGAACAAATTGAGCTGCCTCCTGGGAATGCTCAGAGTCTTGCAGTGCTGCCTGAGGACTTAAAGCCAGTTGGGCTAACAAAGGAGACATTGTCAGCCCACACTCAAAAGGAGGAGCAGAACTATGTTGACAAGTTCCGACAGAGGGTCTTGCTCTCTCCGTTTAGGACTTACCTTCAGCAAGGAAGCAGAAGTAACAACAGACATTCCTGTGGCCAAGGTAGGCAGCAGCTTTGAGAAATAAAGACTTGTTAGATGATTTACAGGACCAACCTAGCCATGAAGTCTGGTTCTCTTTTGTATAATTTAGTGAGTGTCTTGTTGTGGCTGCTTACAGAATGCTTCCTTTGGATTGCCAAGATTTGACAGCAGCATTGCCCACACAGAAGGCCTACAACATGCTATCTTAGACTTTTCACAAAGCAGATAGTTATTGCAGTAAAGCCTGAAAATCCCAGGTAGTTTGTTGCCTCCTCTTGAAACATAAAAGATCTGTTTGGAATAAGCCAAAGTGATCGATAAGAAAGTTTATGACATGAAGGAAAATATTGTAGATATGTCAGCAAATCCATCACTGGTTTATGGATTATCCAGAGGAAAGTTAGCGCTCTGACTAAGCCACACTCATTTGTCTGAGTGTTTTTCTCTTTTTTTTTTCCTCTTTTTTTTTTTCTGGGTCTGTCATTTCAGTGAATATGTTTATTTTTCTTCCTCAGGCGATTCCCCTTCAAAGCAGATGAGCCCAGCTAGCTGTAAAAAAGGAAAACATGGAAAATTCAAGCGCCAGAAACCTCAGAGACAGTGCTCAGATAGCCACTCTTCTAGTAAAAATAGAAATAGTCTTCCATGTGAGAAGAGAACAAATCAAAAACAGTTGTTCTCTCCCTCAGAAGTGTCCTATCTGAGCTCCTCCAGTCTGAATGTCCATCCTCCTGTGGGATTTCCTGCCTATTCAAATCCAGTGTCTACTTTTCCAGCCTCTTCTGCAGGAGAACAGCTTGCCCTTCGCTCATTACAACCTCAGTCCATTTCCTCATCCCAGCTGTGCTGTGGAACACAGTCATACCCAGTCTTTTATCCCCCAAACATAGGCACATTTATGGCCGTCTTTTTTCAGGGTTTCCCCATGTATGCTCAGATGCCTCAACATGTGTTTCTCCCTAGCCCTCAGTGTGTTTATCCCCCCTCTTCATATCCATGCACCACACTACCTCCAGCGCCTCCTCCTTGTGCTCCGTCACCAGGAGCACCACACTCTGTGGATCAGCCCTTTCCAGCCTCTCCTCACTCATCCGTGGAGGACCAGCAAGAGGGCCAATGTGACCAGGCCCTACTGCTGAGCAGCTCACGGAGCAGCTCCCCGCTTCAGCTGAATTTGCTTCAAGAAGAGCTGCCAAAACCTATGGAGCTTTCCATTAGTGCTGATGTTAAGCCACATGCAGAAGATAAAGGCGTAAGTAACAAAGATTTTTCATGTAGAGGAGAAGCTGACTTTCAGTGTTCTGTCACCAGAAGTGGTGGTGATGATGAGTGTGGCAGGGACACAGATTTATGAGCAGTGTGGCAGGGACACAGATTTTGTTAGCTGCTTTTTTTTGTTGGCTGTGCTATGTAGGCTGCAGGTCACAAATAGCACAGGAGGTAGAGAAAGCAGCTTTATACTTGTGGGAACTTGTACAGTAGAGTGTGGGCACTTAGTAAATGACAGTAAATGTGAGATCTTATGGTCTAGGCTGCCACAAGCTGCTTCTGCTCAGCATTCTGGCAGCAGTCTTTTCAATGGAACTGTCAGCTAGAATTTGGGGTTTGGGGCTTTTATGCATGTGGAACTTGGTTAGTGCTGCGCAATTTGCATCCTTTTTCACCCAGTCCCACAGTCTCTGTGGAGAACCAAAACAAAGGGAAGATACTCTGCTAATTACTCCCTCTGTCTCCCAGGGATGCAGCTAATGAAAGAAGAACAGGGATCCGTGTGGGTCGGTTTCCATACATGGGCATAGAAAAGGCCTCTCCAACTTCCGCGGTAAACTCAGAGGCAGGAATCTGAGCTCTGCAGGCAAGGAAAAAAATGTTGCCTCCTGAATCCAGATTGGGCTGGAAAGGCTGGATCAGCTGAAACTGCAGGGTAGGGTCCTGAAAGGGGAGCTGGTGTACCTGGAGCTGCTGAAGCAGTTGCTTCGCATAGTGAATCAGGGGAAGACTCTCATTTTCCCTGTAGTGCACCTTTGCTTGACGTGTATGGCTGCTTCATGCCATCTAACAGGATGTGAAGGGAACTGACTCCTCTCTTGTCAGCAGAAATTGTTAACTTTGGGCAACCATACAATATCCTGACAAATTGGGGAAGGATCTACAGCAGAAACCAGTAAACTAGAGTTCAGATGCTTGTTGATTTTTACCCATGAAGAGTGTTATCCTGAGTTCTAAACCGCCACTCATTTTCAGAGCTAAAATCTCCAAACCTGTTGAATTGATATGAGAACTTGGTCAACGTGTGACAAATTCAGTAACTGCATGAATTACCTTCTGCATACTTAAATGTAACTTCTGTGGATGTGTTGGATCTGCTTTTTGTCTCCAGGATAATGATCCAGAAGATAGTGGTAACAGTGCTGCTCTTGAATTTCCTGAGCGCTCGTTGTACGAGGACTCACAGTTGGGTTCAGGTTCAGCAGCATCAGGCAGTGCATCAGCTTTGTCTGGCTCTTTAGGCTCTAGCTTCAACGAAACTTCTGGTCATCGCACAGGTAGGGGAAGTCCAAGATTCAGGAATTTGGTGCTAGATGGCGTGCTAGCGTATAATTAATAGCAGGATGCTGTAGGGATGGGAAATCCTTGTAAGAAGATCCGTGGCCTTTACTTTTCACTAGCTTTCAGTGTTTGAAGCCAAGTTTGTTTCAGTCACTGTATCTGGAAATGTGAGTCTAAGAAGCTGTTCCTTTAACCTAGAAGTCACTGTTCATTTTTTTCATTATCACTTTTCTCTGCATTAGATACTGCTTTACATCTTACTTGACTAAAGGTGAATCTGCCTAGAGCAGGATCTCTCAGAAGCAGAGTTGAGCCAGTTAATTTTGAGAACACTGAATAGAGCTTTGGAGATCCTGAATAATGTGTCAGAATGCATTTTATCTTTGAATTCTCAATAGGTAGTAATTGCTAGAGTAATCATCTGGGAATTAACTGTGTTTGTATTACAGAACTAACTTGGAAGAATACACTGGGGGTGGTCTGCTTTTTGTGCTGAGTTACTTGGATTTTCCAGGCATCTGCAGTTTCTTTTTCTTCCATGGTCATTCTCAGCAGGTAGTGGGAAAAGCAGCAAGTATTTTGCCAGTAATTACTCTTCTGAAGCATCCAAAGAAGAGAAGGATCAGGAAGCAGAAGAAAAAGGGACAGCTTATAAATCGAAAGATGAGTCAGCCTGGGTGATGATGGATCACACACCTGAGAGAGTTCTAATGAATTACCAAATGCCAAACAGGTTGGAAGACATCAACAATTTCTGACATGTGGTTTGGAATAGTGCATGGAACTATAGGATTAAAGTGAGACTGTGGAGACAGCACACATACCAATGAAACTTCAAGGTGTCTTAGAATATTTTTGTGCAGTTTAGGTCTGGTTATTTACTTTTGTCTACTTTTTTCCCATTCCCCCCCATCTGTTAAAATATGATAAAATATAACCTTTTTTGCTGGAGCATTAATGGGATTGATTATTGTCCTGTACTTTGAGTGCATAAAGGGGTAAAACTACAGGTTATTTACAAGTTGCTTGTAATTGCCTTGTATATATAACTTGCAATTGGATTAAATAAACTAATATATGTATTAATATAATAAAAAACCCCAAACAACCAAAAACTCCCAGCAAAACCAACAGCAAACAAACCCCAGACTGTTAGCCCAGTGTTGAAAGCAGCCTTAAAAAGCAAATAAAATACAAAGTACAGTTCCCTTTCAACAGCTGATGCTGTTCGGGCTTCAGCCATGGATTGTGCTGAGAAGATTCTCACGATGTCAGTGCCTTGCTGGTGTAGTACAGCTGGGCTCACAGGTGTCTCTTCCCTGCAGAATCAAAGAGGAAGTTCTCAAGCAGGATCTGGAGAAGCTGGCAGTGATGCAGAAGCAGCAGCCGTGGTTTACAGACGGGCAGAAGAAGGAGCTGGCAGAGGTGCACTCTTGGATCCGCACCCAGAGCGTCCCCCTGCAGATCAGCACCCAGGTGAGCAGCGGGAGAGCAGCTGCAGCTCATCCCTGCCTTGGCCAGCCCAGGCATCTTACACTGCTGGGTTATGGGTGTCATGGTCTCATGTTGGGTTTTTTCTCTTCTTAAGTCCTTTTCTATTTTTCTTATAAAACTGTTGCTGTAATAGAGTAGCATGTAATGCTGGGATATCAGTAAAAATTAGATCAAGTGTGTTCAGGAAGCTGAAAAATGCTCAGTCACCAGAGGAGGGTCAAGTGTACTGTAAGAAACACAAAATAGCCAGTTTTTTGTAGGTGTATTCATTCATTCAATCTTATACTTCCTTATTTTAGCTGGGCACTCTGCTAAACTGCTTCTGGTTTACACTGATGTGTGTTAGAAAATGTTCTAATCAGTTTAAATGCTCCCAGGTGCTCTGGAGAATGGCAAGACAGATCTAGTCCCACAGAGACCTAGAGCTTCAGTGTTGAGTTGTACAAAAAATTTTAAGTATTCATGTCTTTGTGCACCAGAAAAAACTCTTGTCTATTTTAGCACTGGATGTTGGGCTGAGGTTGTCAAATGTAGCATTCTGAGATGTAGTATTTATTCCTAGAGAAGAAAAACTAAGACGTGTATGTCCTTGGCTATGAAACAAGACCAGGAAAATAATCTTTGTTTTCCTAATACCTCATTGTAAACATATGACCTGTTGTGGTTAAGAACACTGTTTGATTCGAAAAGCAAAATTATGTACGGTGATCTTGTAGAAAATTCTGTTGAATGTTTATAGTCTCAAATGTTAGGAAATATATTGGTATGTAAATATCACTATTTTTTATCTAAGGTCCTGAGATTGTTCCTAAGCAGAAAGTTGTGTTTCCAGTGCAGATGGTGATTTTGCAAATACAACCAGGCTTCTGACAGTAGCAAGAAATTCAGGACTTCTGTATATTGTACCATTTCTCAAGAACAAAAAAAATATCAATACTCTCAGTCATTTCAGCTCTCTATGTTGGTCAGTGTTGTTGCTGTTCTGGCTGCAGTCCAAATCTTCAGTAAGGAGCTTGCTTATAAAGCTGAGTGATAAGGTCTTCAAATTCAAGGAGTCACCTGCCTTTTTATCTCAAAAGTAGGAGCTGTATGTTTCACTAACCAAATTAACTAATCTCTGAGGCAAGGTAAGTGGCTGGTGCAAGTATCTGCAAGATACCTGTATAATCTCTGCTTTTAGAGAGATCTCGCCCCATTGGTGAGACATTTCAAGAGATTGCAATGTAGCATTCCATAGGATTTGACCCTTGGAAATATAAAAAGAATTTAAACTGCTATTTCTTGCTCCTTTTCAAAGGGCTGTGTTACGTGTGACAGCAGGGAAGCAAGTTGTGAGGCTGCAGTGGCTGATGACAGCATGGAAAACAAGGGAGAGCCTCCTGCAGTCCTGCCACGCTGAGGACATCAGTGTCAGTGCAACTGCTTGCTGTAATTCCCACCCTCTTTCCCTCTGGCTTTGCTCCATACCAGCAGTAAATCTCCATGGCCGTCTCTTACCAACAAGAAACTCAATCTTCCTCCCTTCCCCTCCACTCCTGGCATGACTCCGAAGACAATCGTTCAGTGGGAGGCTGTTTCACTTTCTGACTTCACAGACTCGACACAGAATGGGTTATGTTTGTAACCTTTAACTGCTCAATGATGAGCAAAATACAAAGATATTTTTGTTTTGGGTATTCGTTCTTTTGAAGTTGGCAAGTAAGTGTGAAAAGATGCGGTGTTTAAGAACCTGTGGTGATGGACCTGCTGAGCAGGGCATGTTCACTCTCCAAGTAAGGTGGATGTATTGAAGCCAAGCTACCGTATTCTTCATTTTTGCTCAATATTTAAAAGTCTAAACTAAAGATCCAAATATTCTGAGGCTCTGAAATTGCTGTAGCTGGTTTGAGAATCCAATAGGCTTTTTAAAGAGCAGCTGAAACTGGCCAGATTGTTCTACATCAAATGCCTTTTGCCAGCCTGTGCCCATTGAAAAGTAACTGAAGTGAAAAGATGCAAATATTTCCCTACGTTTTTTGTGGTGTGTATTTTGGAGTCAAGTTATTTTACAGCTTTTGATTTTAAAGCTGTGTTTATCAAGACTGATAAATTAATTGAGGATAACTGGTTTGCAAATACACCAGAGATCAAATTACATACAGCAGTTTAAAAACTCAACCAACCCAAAAGTATCAGTCCAGAGGCTCTGCTTTTTAAAAACAGATCCGTGGAAAATTTTCTCTATCAAAGCAAGTAGTTATCAATTAAAGTAGTTACATGCAATCTTTTCATTGACCTTGGTAGTGCTTGGGAAAGTGGGTTTGTATCTTAATGTTTTCCTTGTTGAGTGGTTAGAGGAGTTGAATCCAGACATAACAAATAGGAAATTATTTAAGCAGTTTCTCTGATTTGTTTTTGTTGTGGTGATGCCAAAACCAAAAAGAATTCATTTCATTTCTTCTGCTTTCAAAACTCACATATTGTGGAGCTAAACTTGAACATCAAGCTACATATTCATTATTTCTTAGCACTGAGTTGAGTTCCTGCATAAGATTTAACCTCTTTCATTGTAGTGGAGTCTCTGGCTGTTGAAATCCATGGATGAAAAAGGAGTTTGTAGTTCAGAACTCCAGTATGTAAAAGGACTTGTTCTCATTAATGTCTCAAAGTGCTCTTCAAACAGGACATGCTTGGCTAAAAACCTGGCAAATTTTGTCTGATTTCCCCTCTCTTTATCAAAAACTGGATGTAATCAGATTTTCCTTGTAGTGTTACTAATCACCTTCGATTTCTCAGCAAAGAGTTGTAGAATGTAACACGTTATTTACCCTTTTGTTCTGTGTAATCCTTTTGCTGCTGTATGAAATGCTTTCATTTTTCTAGTTTCAGTTATTGGTAAGCTTCAAGTAAAATACTGTGATCTGCAGGTCATTGAAGGAAAACTATATCTATCTAAAGGTTTCCTTACTTGTAAAAGTCAATCCAGTGACAATCTTTCTTGTTGAAGTTTATTTTAAGGAAAGTTATTTTTACAGAATTTTGACTTTTCAAGGCTAATTTGACTCAGGCTGCGTTCTTTTTATGGGTTTGGGGTTTTTTTTTAGTGTTCTTGCCTGCTCTGTTTATACTTATTGGTTTCTATTTATTCTTAAGCTAGATTTCTTTGTCTTTCACGTTTTTGAGCTTGAACTTGTTTTTTTTTCTTGTTGTAAATCAGCAGAGGTCCACACATCCTCAGTACTGCTTGTGTTCAAACTTCAAACACCTCTTAAAATAAGAGACTTCAGTAGGTGTAGCAGGTTATGTACTCAAGTAGGAAGATGTGGGCAATATCTTACACCTTTCTTACTCCCTTTACAGCATTTTCCAAATGTGGTATTCTGCTTTATAACCACACTGCCTAAATATTTGCTCTAAAACATGTAATCAGATATTTTGTGTAAGGGTTCTTTCTTGATTGAGAAGCTTCTTAACTATCTGTCAAATTAGACTTATGCACTAGAATCCATTCTACTTAGCTGTGCTTAAATTAAAATGATTGCTGCAATGCATTTTGAGACTTAGTGAAATAGGTTATATTGAATATTTCAGGTAAGGGCAGCTGTCTCCTTCAAAATAGTTTGGAACCCTAAGCCAGAAGAAAGGTTATGATAACAGTAGACTCTTCTGTGTACATTATTTTGATTTCCTGGGTTTGTTTCCTTCCCAAGTATGAAAATGAGCTGATTTGCAATGTCTTAGCAGGCAGACATGTAATCTCTTTTGTAAAACAGTGAGACTTAGTTCAGAAGATGGCAATATGTACCTAACACTTATATGTGTTATTATTTAAGAATAATTTATGAGCATGATGAATAATGCTTTTGATTTGTAGGTCCGTGAACATGTCAAAAAGATGATTGTTAATATCCCAGCTGGATAAAAAGAGGCAGAGCCACAAAGGTGTATACCCACAGTTCATTCCAAATTCAGGAGTAAAATCTGGGAGTCTTCACTTGCTGTCTTCGCTCCAAGTGATGAAGATTCTGTATGCAGAAACCTGATCACATTACCTGTGTTTCTTGTTTAAGATGTGAACCCTTCTTGTGCCCCCTACTGCTGTCAATGTGTGCCCAGTAGAATCACTGAGCAACAGAAAGCCCAGGCAGTTTTTGAATTGCTGTGAATACCATAGAACCTCTGGCCATATATAATGAAAATTCATGCGCCTAGGAGTTTGAATTCCAAGTTTTTAATCCTGGCTAAATCTTAGGTGCAGGATCTCTTCTCTGGGGCTACACACATCCTGGGTTATGGAAAAAAAATTGTGGTGTGGGAGAGTAATGTAAGAGGAATGAACAGATGAATCAGTGCTCTGTGTGATGATGGGACAATTATTTGCCCAAAAATTAAACAGTCTTGACTGCAAAATCAGCAGGCTTTATCTCCTTAGGATGAAAAAACCCCCAAACTTTCCCGAGGTACTCTTTACCCTAATAGAACCACAACTTCATCTTGCAATGAAATGCCTTATCAAGCCTTTGACCTCATTTGCAGAAGTTTTCAGGAACTGGCAGTTTTTACTTCAGCTTGTACTAATCTTTCAGTCCTTGTGGTGTGCTGGAGTGATCACAGCAAGATGCAGTTCTGATCAGAAAGGCCGATGGAGTGAGCGTTGCAGCCGGATTTGCACCTGCTGTTTTGTTTCTTTTGGCTTTATTTTGCCTGGCAAAATGTTGCAGACAGTTCAGAGCTGCTTGGAAAATTCACTTATTTAGTGGTCAGAGGGAAAACATGCTGGTACAGCACTGATGCAGTTACTACCCCCTGTGGGGGTGTCAGCAGTTTGGAAACCCTCGGAGGATTTCGCTGGCAATTTTTGTTGTTGTTGTTGTTGTTGTATTCATAAATGTAGAATTATGTTTTTAAAAGATGAGTTGTTGTGCAGATATTTTCATGGCATTGCTATGAACAGAAGGGACCCTCATGTATTTTTACAGTGTGGTAAATACTTGCTGAATGAGTAATGTATTGGTAAGTTTATCTTCCAGCTGAATCGAGTTTTGAAACACAATTGACTGAATTTTTACATCAGTTGGTAGGAGTATTTTATTGAAACAATATTCAGCTGTGGTTGAATTTACAGTTGTGATTTTAACTGTACACTTTAAAGGAGCATCTGATTTTATAAATAAAACTGAAAAATACGCTGCAAACAACTGTTAAAATGTGTGTTTATTTTGTTCTTGGTAATCTGTAGAAAATAGACTTTTAACAGAATGCTCAATACCTTTTTTGATTGTACATGGGTTGGTGCCCATTTATGCTGTTTTATTGAGGGCTTTTGCAGCTCTTTGGCTTTTTTCAGTCACATTCCACCTTGCCAATTCCAGGATATGTTCTTTCTTTTCTAACTGTATCCCACAAGGGAAGCGCTTTTTGTGTCTGAAATATTACATCTGTATTTTTAAACTGTTGGGGTTTGGCATGCAGGAATATAAAGGTTCTGTCTGTGATGACTTTTCTAATTATTTTTTTTTTCCTAGAGGAAGTATAGAGAAAAAATTCATAGGTTTAATTCTTAAGCATGTCTCATAGAGCAAGGAAGTTCTTAACTAATTGCAAAGCAACAATTTGTTCATCTTTTTCTGCTTTTAAGGGACTTAAAAGAGAGATATGATTAATAGTGCTTAAAGAAGCCTGCAGGAGAAAGGCAAAATCACTGCAGGGGAGTACAAGGTACAGAACAGAAGTAGCATCATACTGAAATTGAAAAAGAGAGAAATTATTTTAGCTGAGTACATAACAACTGCTTCTGGTAAGGTAAGTGACGCAGTGCCTTGAAACACAGGCACCTTGAAAGGAACATTGTATGTATCATTGCTGAGGGTCTATTGATTTCTCTTTTTTTTTTTTTTTTAAAGGGTTAGTTGGTAATTTTAAGCATTCTTAAAAATGTGAGTCAAATTATCTATCCCAAAAAATGAGGATAAAAGAAATTATATTATTTTTGAGGATAAAAGAAATTAGGCTTGTGAAATGAAAAATGTTCAGGGTGCGTCTGTGGTTTTATTCTGTCAGCCTATCCACATTTTTGCTTTGTCAATAGCAGCCATCCTCCTGCCAGCTCAAGCTCTGGCTGCCAGCTGCAAAGCTGCAGTTCCACGTTAGTGTGGATGTCAGAGGCGAGCTGCATGATGTACTGCTGTACT
This sequence comes from Regulus satrapa, assembly GCA_013396955.1. NCBI lineage: Eukaryota > Metazoa > Chordata > Aves > Passeriformes > Regulidae > Regulus > Regulus satrapa. The sequence goes on along the minus strand of VWZN01017407.1, from coordinate 124,834 downwards.
CGTGGCAGACTGGGAGAAATTACACCTGTGATGCTTAATCATCCCATTCTCAGAAGCAATGGGCCTGTGTTTTCTGGGGTGGATTTGCTTCCCAGCAGCACGGTCCCTGTCGGTGTCCATCACACCCTGCTGCTCTCAGCTCCCAGCTGCAGCTCCCCTTTGCCCTCTGCTACCAGAGCACCTGGGCTCAGGGTGCTGCTGGCTGGCTTCCCCCGCTACCCCTTCCCATGGGAAGGCAGACCTGCCTGCCTTCCAGACCCTTTCTCCAGGCTGCTTAGTTCTCTGGGACACTTGCAGCCCTGTCTGTGGCCTGCAGGAGTGAGAAAAAGCTCTTGAGCTGGAAGCTGGCAGGAGCTGTATGTCACAGCAGGTTGGGGGACAAGTGGAGTTTGCCCTCCTGTATCCAGAACTGGCCAGGCTCAGCTCTTGGGCCCTGGACCTGAGTTTATCTGGCATCTGCCAGGAATGTCCTTCGGGAAGGAAGCCCTTGGTGCTCAACAGTGTCTTAAACAATTGTCTCTGAGAACTACCAGTGATGTCCAAAGACAGTCTGAACTCCTTCCTTTCCAGAGGCAAGGACTGTTGAGTGACAAAGTTTCAGGCTCTGATGAAATTCAGGTATAATAGAATTAGCTGAATCTCCTGCTGCCCTGAGCTGGCCCAGCTGGAATAATAAATTGATTTGGTATTGCTTCTTTAGATACCAGAAATGTTAGCAAGTGTTTTGTAGTTTTAAAAGCTAAGGTTTCACTATTTATACCTCAATTATCTTGTCTCAACCCCATCCTCAACACCTGACAGCTCTTCATTTCTTTCCTCTCAGGTAGCTAATGAACTTTTTATTATATGTAAAATTTTTTCTACTATCACTCACTCTGGTTTTATTTATTTATTTACCTTTATGCTTGCAGTTTTTTAAAATATCCACTCCCGCCCCATCTTTTTAGGCTCTATGCTTCTCCTTGTCTATGTCTATCTTAGCTGGTTATTCATTTAGATAAATTTGAAGTCTTTTCTGACAAGTTTTTATTGGCTGATGAGGTAGCAGAAAAGGAGTCATTTCCAGAGAGCCACTGACTTGCTCCACCGTGTAAGAGAAGGATGAATGTTTAGAAGATTTCAGATAGCTGCCCTGACTTTGAGGACATTTTTCTGTTACAGCTGGCATCATCTGTCTTATAATTTATGTGAAGTGAACAAGCTGTTTTAAACCTGTAGGCTTTGTTTAAACAGCACAGTCAGAGATTTATGATGTGCACTGTTGAGATCAGTGTAGCCTGTGTATCACTCTTAGGTGTTTACTTCAAGCTTTCTGTGAGCCTTGATTGGAGCGATGTATTGAGCAGGGGCTCACAGCTCAGAGACAATTGTCCCCCAGAGACAGTTCCTGTCTGTTTAGCTCTATTTCTTGCAGTTACTATCAGAAGGTACCCAGGACTGAGGTAGTCTGGAGGTGCTCTGCATACAGAGGAGTCAGGCTAGAAGCTTCTCCTAGCTAGTGTTTTGTCTTCTCCTTTATTTATGTTACATGCCAAGATACAGCAGTGTTATCAGTAAACGGTAGCTCAGAAGAACAAATCTCACTGCCCTCCAGTGTCCAAGCAGGGGTGGCTTGTCCTGATAACACAGATTATCTCTGTCCATGTGTCTCCCTCCTGCACCTGTGTGTGCAGGTCACAGCCACAGAATCTTTCACAGGGTGTCATTCCTGCCTCCACCGACTGTCCAAATCTGGGTGTCAAGTCCTGACAACCAGTTTACTTTCCATATGCTGTGCTTGATGACAATCACACACCGTTCTTAAAACCCATGGTATGCACAGGCAGCCCTGCCTGGGGGCTGGGCAAAGAAATAGATTTGTGGGTCTTTTTACAAGTGAGAGAAACAAGTCATCTCCAGCAGCAGTGGGAGCAGATGCTTGGTCCTGACATGTGCTGATTGCTTTTGTGCTGCCTTGGGGATGGCGGGGGGGACTGGACTTTGTTAAGCTCAGCATCATCAGGGAATGCAGCAATGACCCTTCTTCCTGCCTTCCCAATCTACATCAAGTGACAAAGGAAAAAGTCCCCTTGCCTCTGGACTTAGATGCAGTCGGGCTCTTCTGGGAGTTTTCACAGAACCCCATGGGAATTTCACTTCCCCTGCCCAAGTTCTCTTTGTGGTGTGTGTTTTTTTTCTTTCTCACATTACTTCCTTCCTGTTATGCTGAGCTCTAAGAAATTACTACATTGGTCACAACATAATTGCAAAACACCAAGAATTTATTCATTTCCAAGTAGCATAGAGTCTAAAGTTAGGCGCTGTCTTCATGTTTCTTCATTCTCATTTTAAATCAAGCGACTCTATATACGTGTTTTCAGACTTCTGTATAAATTATGCAACCAGTCAGGGAGTTTCCTGTTTACACACAATATTTCCAGAAGCACTCAGAAAGATTCCCACGTTTCTTGTACTGTTTCCTGTCCTTGGTCAAGAAACGTCCCAGCAAAGCAATTCGAGGATGATTCCCATAGAAAGTCTGAAATCAAACAGCATTAGAGAGGTTGCTGGTGGGAAAGAGCCTCCACTGCCCCCAGCCTTCCTCATCACCCTGCCCTGCCTTCTGACAGGGGGAAGGAGGGGACTGTCCCCAGTGACCTCTGCGTTAGATATTGCACTAAAACTCATCCCTGTCTTCTGTATTTCCATTTAATTCAGCAGGAAGTGAACAGGGATGATGTTCTCCATGTACCTAATGGTTCATAACGAATCTGATAATACTGTGTAGCCTGAGGTGGAGGTGGTGATGGTAGTGCTGGGCTGATGAAGCTGGAAATTGGCCTTTACTTAGCTGTTTTTCTGGGGGGGGGAGAAAAAAGAAGGAAAAAAAAGTGGGAAGGTTTACAATTAAATGGTCTGGTTTACTTGCTGTCTTTTTTTTTTTTTTCCCCTTTTCCATTTTCCCCCCTATCTAGCTGCTAAGTGATTCCAGCTTCAAGAGCATTGTGGCATACTACGTTAGTCTATACTGTTTGTGAAATCTGTGGATCTGAAGTGATGTTTTGGTAACAATTCTGTGTAGTTTGAAGTATTTTTTTTCTTGTTCCAGTGACAGATGGTTATTTACTCACCTCTTTGATATTTTCCCCTGGGTTGTAGTTGCTGGGGGTAAGACCTGTTAGAGGGGAGACACAATGATAGATTTTACCATTTAGAAATCATTAATTAGGCAAACAGTTCTCATGTTCCATAATGCTATAGCTGCCAAAGGTCTGGGTCTGGAATGTACAAGGGTAACATTTATTGCTTCCCAAACCATCCACTGCCACTGATTCTGCACCTTCTGCAAGTATGGATGTTTTGTAACACTATTTTTTTCTCTGTGTGCCAGTTCCCCTTAGGCCAATCTTCTCCTTGCCCTGGTTTTGCTATCTGGAAGTTTTGCAGCACTCATTGGAGTGTCATTTGGAGACTTTGAGGTGGTGTGGAGCTGCTCAGCAGATTTCCCCAAAGTTCTGTTAGCTGAAAGAGAGCTGTTTGTTGCTTATGTATAACACTGCATTTCAGCAAATACCTGGGAGCTGGGGCATGGTGTCTGTGGAAGCTGCAGGTGCAGACCATGGGCACCCTCCCAGTGCTGTGGTAAATCCTCACCTGCTTTGTTGTCCTCAGCCAATGTGCCCAGGAGCTCTGGCAGGAACTGGAGCAGGGAGGGGCTTCCGAGGCTGCCCAACCTCTCCAGGTTTAGCCTGGAATCTTCATCAGCTGCCAAAGGAAGATGACAAACAGGCCTAGGGTGAGTCTCTTGCTTTGCATCCCCGTTTCAATCAGTCCAAGCTGGTTTCTGATCAGGTCTGTTGGTCCCACCTCTTGAAGATTCTCATGAAAGAACCAACCATCCATCCTTATTTATTTATTGTACTAGGGGATAGTTTTTGTATTCCTTTCCTTCCAAAGCTTTGAGAAAAGATACCTTCCTGATGTTAATCTCAGGTTCTCGTTTCTCTGGCAAATGTTTTGTCACAAAAGTTTTTCACCAACAGCAGCCTCTCCTGTCACTTGAGGTACTCAACCTCATCCTTCCAGTACAGAGCCCAGACTTGGATATCGTTTTAAAAATTTTATTTTAGTTAATTTCTTTAACAGGTAGAAAAAGTTCCTGTGCTGCAGCTTTCCTATGAATAAAGACAAAACTTCCTGTTCAAGACCTGCTCAGTTTTGTAATTACTAAATGCAATAGAAAGTGTGAAAGGGCAGGAATAAAGGTAGGAAAATTTTAAACTTCTTTGGCAGCTGTGCTTGGTGCATTTCAGTCATCTCTCATTTAATGTGCTTGCCAGTACAGATGTTGCTACTTTTTCCAATACAACAGCTTGCTGGTAGCTGATAGAATTAATTTGTCTGTGCAAAGAGAATTTAGAATTCTGTGGCTAGCCTGTGCCCCGAGGCAGGTTGCCAACAGAAGCCCTTAGCAGTGCTATATTCCAGGTGACTTGGGTTTTTGTAATCTGAGCAGTAAATTTCATCTTTGCTAACATATAGCAGACATCCAAAACTGGGGGCAACCAGAAGGTGTTGTTCTCAAACATTATTTGTGTAGATTATTATATTTTTTTAATTGTACTTGGAGGTGACCCTATGGAGTTTCAGTTGCTCTGACCTGCGGGTATGAGTGCGACTGTAACTGTGTAGCTCCTCACATTAATATGTAAGAAAATAATCTGAAAATAATCTCCAAACATTTCAAAAAAGATCAGGACCTTGGACATGTGTGTTATTAGTTTATTCACTGCATAAAAGGACATCTGCAAAGGACAGCAGAGATTTCATATGGGATTCAGAATAAGAATCCAAAAAATTCCCAGTGCTATGTGGGGACAATCTATATCTCTGGCCATAGATTATTCTTTAAATCAGAGCAGTGCTAGCAGTTTGCTTTGAGATTTAAAAGAAAACCCACCTAAACCAAAGCTAACCCTCTTTAAGAGAGAGTTCCTCTTCTGTCTTCTCACTCCCAGAGACTTTTTGCATTAGCAGGGAAGATCTAAGCAGCAAAGTGCCTTGAACCTAATGCAATAATGGTTAGAGCCAGCTATGATGTGACAGATATTACTCATATTGAGTCAGGGGTACCTGGAAATGCAAATTTCATTGTGGAAGGCTTGAGAAGATGCTGGCTTAGCGAGCCAAGATTTTCAAAGCAGACTGGGGACTGGTGATGCCTATAAACCAGCACAACAGCTGTTGCAAAGCAGGTAAGAACAGCGGCTTTTTAATAGCTTTATGCAATAACTTCTGGGTTGGTTTGCCTGTTCTTTCAGAACTCATTTCAGAAAGTTTTCCAGTACCAGTCAAGTCTGATGACAAGTAACCTTCCAGATTCTGCTGTGCATTTTTGCTGAGCCATTTCAAACTTTTAGCATTGCTTTCTCAAGTAAAGATTTATTCTTTCCCTGGGCTGAATGGAATCTGGATAAGTGCAAACAAATAGCATTCTCAATACATAGGAGTGTAAGAGAGATTTGCCTGTTCTTGATGTTTGCAATAGGTTTCCCCCATTTTAAACAGAAAATAGCTCATTTCAAAGGGTAGAAGAAACAGAGAGACTGTACAGCCAAGCTTCTTTCAGTTACCCGATGCCTATGAATGCTCAGACACTGAATACCAGCTCGCATTCAGTGCTGTAAGGCTCAGATACAATTTTTCTCCTCAATGCATACTTCTGTTTCCTGGCTCTCAAAGCAGCAGGGGTAACTATTTAGGGCACCCAACCTCCTCCTTGTACAAGACCAGCACCCACTGATGTGTGTGCCCCTTGTGCTGCTGGAGCCCTGAAGGCATTCCTGCAGCTGAGCAGCACAGATACAGGCCCCTTGGAAAGCACACCTGCTGCTTTCCTGGTTTTACTGCTCCAGCCCCTGGGTGATAACCATTAAAATCAAAAGACTCTTACCTGCTTGTTGATAAGACATCTCACTGGCATTGATGATGGGGAGAGATGAGAGAGGGCAGGAGAAGCTGACAATAATGAGACAGCAAAGTATCAGTTTCTGCATCGCTGCTGTGTTGGACGTCTCGTTGTGTCTAACCCTGTAACTCAGAACTCCTGTCCAACTGTAGCCTCAGCTCCCACTTTCACCCATTATATAGCCACTCATGACCTCATAAATATCATCATGTTCTCTCCCCTCTTCAAAAAAAAATCCGATGAATTTATTGCCCATTGATTCTAAATGGAAACCACTTTGCATTGATGTAATTTTTCAAGGTAACAGTTCATAGACAATAAATTTACTGTCTTATAGCTTGGTGTACAAAATGGATATTATATCAAACCGAGCACAGTAAAGTTTATAAATCTGGCATTTAAAAAAAAGTAACTTTCAGTTATAAATCATGAGTTAACAAAAGGGTCAGACGTTGGTTGAAATGACCAGGGCAATAGACAGCTGATTTATGAGCCTTTGCAGCCTTGACGCAAAGCATCTGATATGAAATGCACTTTTTTTCCCCTCTCTCTTTTGTGAGATGGATGAAGGTGTTGTGTAGTATTTGTTGTGCCAGAAAAAGTAAAAAAGAGGGAGTTTAAAAAGCTTGTTATCTTGCAAAGGTAATATTAAGAGAACTCCATTTTTTCATTTGTTTTGCTTCCTCTTGCAGAATTCCACATCTACTTATTTGGGAAGACCTCATCCAATGGTGCCCTAGAGAATTGTCTTGGCAGAGAAAGCACAGCTTCCATCTGGAGACTTCTTGGTATATATAAACTACTTTGGTTGATATTAAACACAGCTCCCTCCATAGACTGGAAGACTGTTTTCCATTTCACTTATCTTCTCTCTCAGCTGGAACTAACTACTTAATTCTGAGTATGTTAGCAAGGTTTTTCCCCTGTTTGCCTTTGGCTTTTGCCTAATGCTAACACAGGAATTGCCTTATGCAATCTCATCACTTCAGTCCTTGTTTCCCTTCCTCTAGCATATTTTGTCTTCTTTACTTTCAATTTGATTTATCATATCACAGAGCAAGGACTGACTGGACTGGTTCCTCACCTCCATTCTCTATGCAGTGCCGTATCCTGCTCTATAGAGCCTTGAAAATAACAAAAAGAAGGTAAGTTTGTGGCAGTATTCTTTCCTTTTAATGATGAGAAAATAATGCCTGTTCATAACAAATTGAGGTTTGTTAATTTTCTGCCTCTCAAATGTTTTTGTCTTCAATTGCTCTTCAAAATGCCATGAAATCCAACTATTGTTACTACACTTGTTTCCTTATGCTGAATTTTGTCATAAGTTTAAGTTGCAAAAGGTGAGAACTTACCTACTTCTCATCTTTTTCCTCTATTAGCTTTCCTGTCAAAGATTAATTTTTATATTGTACACCCTGTGGCTCCTAAGATTAATTTCAAATTGGCTACATCAGTCATGTAGAACAGAAGTATTTTCTGCTGCAGGTCCAACTCAAGGGGAGCAGGCCCCCCGTGGGTGGGCTACCAGGTATGCCACAAACATCATGGGGTCGGTCAGAAAGCACCTCTGGAAATCTCACACTGCAATCCCCTGGCTCCAAGCAGGGTCAGCCAGAACAGTTGGTCCAGGAGTGTGTCAAGTCAGGTTTGAATAGATCCAAAGATGGAATGGGACAGATTTTCAAAGCTAAGCTTGATAAGGCCTTTGGCATCCCCGTGTGAGTTCAAATGCTCTGATCATAGTGTGGGGGGTCAGAGAAGTGGGAAAGAACCTGCAAAAGGTCTTGCCAGCTTAAACTTCTCTGAACTTCCCTGTGTGCACAGAGAGGGCTGGTGTTTGACTTGCTTTGACTACTGCACATATGCTTCAGGTATCTGAACTACAAATCCTGTTTCCCTGGACTTCTCTTTGCTGAACTGAATGTTTACGCCAAAAGAATTTCTCTACAGAATTAACCTAATAAGTTTTTTTCCCCTTTCCCTGTGCTTCCCTGTGAGAGAGATAAGTAGCAAGAGAGGAATTCTCTCTCCTCATCTGAGTCATGCAGCTCTTGGTTCCAAAACTGCAGACAGTAATTAGGTCTGATTTGATGCATGATCTCACTGTTGGTGCTGGATGCTCTGTACAAATGCTTCTCCTTCAGTGAACTATCAATGACAATGGTAATATCAATATTCACTCTAAGCATCCTCCAAGGAAAGCTAATGAAGCACTCTTACCAGCAGCTCTGTCCTTTGTCTTTTCTCCAGGAAGACTCAGGCTCTCGGAGCCGTCGTCAAGTGCGTCATGCTCGAGTCGGGCAACTTGCCCACAGCTCATTGCCTCTGCTTAGCTCTGAACTTGTCACTTGGACACTCTTTCCTCTCCCAAAATGTCAAAGGCATCTCCCTCGGGTGACAGTCCCTACGTCATCGTGCCAAGCAAAGAAACAGCTCATCCTAAACAAAGGTACAAATCCCGGGGCCGTGGCAGAGGCAGTGGCCCCCGGAAAACTCGGAAATTGATCAGAAGCTCTTCTGCAGTAATTTGTGGAGAAAGTTTTCAAAGTTCTTACTTATGCTTATTTGGTCTTTTAAGTGCCTCAGGGCAGCCTTAGATAAATTACAGTAGTAGGGTTAGATAAATTACTGAGCAAATTCTAAGCATTAAATATTTGTTAACCTATCATAAAAGATGATCCTTCGTTGTCAGAAGAGGTTTAATCTGATGGCTCATGAATAACAAGTCGCTGGTGAAGCCAAGGCAACTTTGAAAAAAAATAAGACTCACTAAAACCAATCAAAAACATCCCCAAAATTTATCTACTTCTGTGTAAAATAGTATGGATGAAATGTAATCTGTAATGCAACAGTTCTTTCCCCTGGTGCTAAGTGCTTTATGGCAACCAAGCATGAGTTGTTGTTAGTCAAATTATTGTGATAGTTGGAAAAAACAGGGATTCAAGAAGGTGTGATTTACCAGTAGCATTTGTATGAGGGACTTCTTCAGAGGATCTAACTTCTTATGTAAAACTTTGGCTTGAATTTAGTTTACAAGAAGAGAGGTGTGCAGTAGAATGATTTTGTATTGGCACTGTAATTGCAGATGAGCTTGTTATTGTATGAATACCCATCTCTTCCTTGAATTTTACTGCCATTTCTAACTTAACATGTTTCAATGAGTTATACATCTTGGCTGGAAAAACATTTGCACTGTTCTTTATTTTTCTGGTAGGGTCTGTTGTATAGGGGTTTGGGGGTTTTTGCTTTGCAGACATCTGTCTTCATTAACACCTAAAAAGTTTATTTTGACTTAAAGTTTAACATTTTAGCTGATTATTCAGCTACACAACATGATTACTTCATCTATTTTGCCTATTGAAATAGCTACCTCATTATATTAGTGGTTAATCACCAATAAGGTGTTGGTTTTTTTCTGCTACCAAATTATATTGCCCTATTTATACTATGCCTTTTAATGTGTCTTGAAAATAGCCTGTTTGGAGAATAAGGAAACCAAAGGGACAAATCTAACCATAACCTGCTGTTAACTTTCTTTTTGAAGATGCTTCCTCTTTTCACTGTGTGTGAGCTTTAATGTAGCACTACAGAGGATATATTTGGAATGCTTAGGAGTATTTAATTCAGAATTTCTTTCAGTGTTTTGTAATACCTCTGAGAGGTTCTGACCTAGGCTCTCTTGTTCTGAGGTGGGTTGAAGGTGTGTGAGTATGTGCTTGCCTGGACACACACCCCTGTGTGCTGGAGATGATGGGTCCTTAGGCCTCTCTGAAGGTATTTTATTTTGCTACAGAATTAGCAAGGTCTAAAAATTCTTGAGCACGGGATCACAGCTGCCAAAACACTGCTCCTTTGTAGTATAGTTTCCACCAGTTTGAGGGGAAAAAATCCTCTTGCTCTTTGGCCCTGCTGGGCTGGCCCACTGTAGCCTGGGTATATTCTCCAAGTGAAGCCTGACAAACTGGTCCCTGATTCCCCTGTCCTCTAAGCACTGCAGAATTACCAACCTGAGCCTTCACGCTGTTTGACGTGAAGGAAAGTAAATCTGGCATGACTGAGACTTGGAAATCCAGCACGTCAATATCTTCTGGGAATTGAATTCTGGATAACACAGCCACAAAAACAGAGGAGCAGAGCTTGAAATAAGGTTTCTTTCACAAAAAAAAGAAAAAAAAAAAAGAAAAAAAAAGTAATGGAACTAACTATGCAATTGCAGTTTATTTTTAAAACTGAAATTATGACAGCAGAGTGTTTAAGGAGAGTAACACATCTGCAGCAAGGCTAGAACTTTCTCTGTACCTTTCACCTGCTATCCCAAGGTATTCCAAATAACGTGTTCAACTCTAATAAAAAATTATGATCTGGATAAAAGCAAAATAACTTCTTTATTTCATATTTCTGGTCATTGCACTGATCCTCACAGAAAGGAGCCCAAAGCAGCTTTGCTGGAATGCACAGGCTGGTTGTTAGCTCTGTCCCTCATTCTCATTTCATCAGTCCCAGCTGTAGAGCAAGCAGNGGGGGGTCAGTGTGTGTTTGTGTTGGAGGGGTTGATGTGTGTTTGTGTTTGGGTAGGTTGATGTGGTTGTGTTTTGGGGAGTAAATAGGTTTGGGAGTGTTGGTGTGGTTTTGTTTGGGAGGGTCAGTGTGTGTTTGGTTAGGGTCAGGGTGGGTGTTTGTATTTGGGGTGGTCAGTGTGTTTGTGCTGGGGGGGTCTGTGTTTGTGTTTGGGGAGGTNCTGGTCCCTGATTCCCCTGTCCTCTAAGCACTGCAGAATTACCAACCTGAGCCTTCACGCTGTTTGACGTGAAGGAAAGTAAATCTGGCATGACTGAGACTTGGAAATCCAGCACGTCAATATCTTCTGGGAATTGAATTCTGGATAACACAGCCACAAAAACAGAGGAGCAGAGCTTGAAATAAGGTTTCTTTCACAAAAAAAAGAAAAAAAAAAAAGAAAAAAAAAGTAATGGAACTAACTATGCAATTGCAGTTTATTTTTAAAACTGAAATTATGACAGCAGAGTGTTTAAGGAGAGTAACACATCTGCAGCAAGGCTAGAACTTTCTCTGTACCTTTCACCTGCTATCCCAAGGTATTCCAAATAATGTGTTCAACTCTAATAAAAAATTATGATCTGGATAAAAGCAAAATAACTTCTTTATTTCATATTTCTGGTCATTGCACTGATCCTCACAGAAAGGAGCCCAAAGCAGCTTTGCTGGAATGCACAGGCTGGTTGTTAGCTCTGTCCCTCATTCTCATTTCATCAGTCCCAGCTGTAGAGCAAGCAGGAGCCTTGGGCTCATTTTGTGGGAGATGCACACGGTTTCTGTAACACTGCTGCTCATGCAACCCTTAAAATCTTCCAATTTGGTTCCGTGGTCTCAGACAATCCTGTTGTGAGACATTTTCAAGGTGAAACCTTTACAAATATTTCAATAATGCAGAGTAGTCTAAATCAGCTCTGAGCTAGCCAGCGCTCTAGTCCTTCCTCCCTGAGGTGGGAAGAGCAGGGAGGGTGAGCACAGTGTTCTGCGCTGGGGGAGGTCCCTGCACNGTAAATAGCTTTGGGAGTGTTTGTGTTTGGGAGTCGGGTGTGTGTGTGGTTGGGTTTGTGAGGGGTCAGGGTGGGATTGGGGGTTCATGTGTGTTTGGGTGTGGGGATGTCAGTGTGTTTGTGTTTGGGCAGTCAGTGGTTGGATTTGAGGGCTGTCACTGTGTTTCTGTTTGAATGGGTTTGGGTTTTTCTTCATTTTTCTTTTCTGGAAAATATTTTATCTCTGTTGCCTTCTTGCATACACACATGTTTCTCAGCTAAGTGACTCTTATTAGGTTTCTTGAAAATTATTTAGTATGATCAAGAGACTTACTGTGGAGGAGGTACCCATACCCTATATTCCTTAGCCATTGGTTTTTCCTGAGCCTCACTGAGTCAGCATCACTACAGGCACTGGAACTCCTCCTGAGGAGCAGCCCAGCAATGTGTGGATCAAAGCAGAGCAGACAGGCCAGGACAGAGTTGTTATCCAGGAGTGGGTCTTGCTTGGAGAGCGGTGTGGTCTGCTCTGCTTTCCTCTTTACTGCCATCATTTTCCTTCTGCTATTGCCTTTGCTGTCTTGGGTGTTCTAGGAGCAATCAAAGCTTGCTCTCACAGTAAGAAGCTTGGAATACCTGTCTTCTTTATGTCATTTGAATCTCTGAAATCAGTGCTAAAGGATACTGTGCAGGCTCTTGGCCTTCATGGGGCTTTTATGTAGCAGCCCCTTTGTTAGTCCTTTCTTATGCCTTGTTCCATTTCGTGGACTAATTTACCTTTCCTCTCTCTTCCTCCTGAGTTCTTGTCTCATTTCTGAGTCACCTGCACCCCTGTTACAAAGAGTGGGTGCCAGTTCACTGCCTCTTGCCTTGGGCTCCCACCACCCAGAGCTCAACCTGCAGCTCACACTGCAGCTGCACCCAAGCTGGCTGCACTAGATGTATTCCTCAACGGTTTTAGCAACACTCCATGCTGTATTTTTCTTTTTAAAACAATAGCACAGTCTTCTGAGGTTTAATATTGGTTGGAATAAAAAATTATCAGGCTAATCCTGCTGCAGAGATAGGTGTGATTGCTGCATGCCCTGACATTTTTCACTCTTGTTCTGCTCTTAAACTTACACCATTCATTATTTTTAAAGTAGAGTATTGAGGGGTTTTCCAAACAAATTATTGTCCTAGAGGCTGCCTACACACACATCTATTCAGCTGAGTCTTTAAAGGAATGATTTCCAGCTTAACATTTCTGTCTCCTAGGGCTACAAATGCAATTTTAAAAATACCTGGTACTACTAATGTTAAGAAGGGAAGCAGCAATTCCCTGCTGATTCTTTTCTTAGGAGTTCGGATGATGGAGTGGGCAGGCCAGGCTGTTGACCCATATTTTTTCTGGCCCAAAGTGAAGAAGTGCAGAAACAGTAAAGAAGCAACTTGTAAGATGACGAGGCATGAGAATCACCTTCTAGTTTCCCTGCTTTAGGCTACTTCATACTCTGTTAATTGCATGGAGCTCTGACTCATTTGTTTCTTACTAGAAATAATTTTCTTGGAAAATTAGTAATATAGTATATTCTGTTCATTGTTTTACCATCTGCTGTTTCATTGTCTAGAAGAGCTAGAGAACTTTAATCTACAGTGGTGATAGAACAAAACAGTTTTGTCAGCGGTGTCCTTGGGCTTTTTTTAAAAAAAAAACCTTTCTATCTAGCTTTTCACATTTGGTGTACACATGTTCTTCCTGTTTTTATCACAGAGGCTTAGGATTACTTATCACTCCAATATCCATAGCTGATATCAGAGGACAAATTTCAGGTAGTTCTGTAGAAGTCCAGTGTGTGGGCAGGAGACATGGACTAATTAAGAGGAATGCTAATAATCATTGGCATTTAGCTGTCCTCCACTCAGCGTAGGCAGTAAATGAATGGCGCACAAAAGCAGACTCTAATTTTTTTACTTCATTTTCTGGCTGCATAATCCCTTTAATCCTTTGCTATCAGAGTTTTTTTTATTAATTAAATGGGATCTCTGCGGGCTCAGTGATTCACATTTCAGGGCAAATACGTGTATTTAACGGGGGAGGGTTGGCATGGGTCTTGCTGGGCAACTTGAAGTTAAAAACAGTTCTTTCAAGGTTGTTTTGTAAATGAATGTGTGTTCCTTGGCAGTCAGCCGTGTAGGATCTTCACTGTTCAGGAGCTGAGTTCCAGTTTAGCAAAGAATTCCTGCTGCAAGCATTAACTGATTTCTTTGTGATCACGGACTGATCCTGACTGGGGTGGGAAGCTGTCCCTAGGAATGGGAGTGACCAGCAGGAGTAGGAATTAACAGAGATGAGGGAAGCAGATGTCAGATCTTTGTCTTTTGATGTGCCAAGTTGAAGGTTTCTCTTGCTGTAATGGGATCAGAGTCCCCTATCCAATTCCCAAGCTGTATTTATTAAATGAGAGGGCTCTGCAGAGCAGAGAGTCTTTAGTTGGATGCTCTTATTCTTTTGCTATGTATGTAACTTTTAGGAGAGGCGATTGCAACAGACAGGACAAACTGGTTACTTCTGAGAGTCTCTTCTACAGAAATTTGGAATCAAGGAAGATCCATTTGTGCTTGCAAGAGTTAGGAATTGTATCACCAGGAAAGGATGTTTTTGATGAGCTCCTTCTAGCAGTCCTGTATTTTCTCTTTATGTTCCTGCTTCTAGCTGTGCAGCCCCTGTCCTGTAATGTTCTGGTGAAGGAGAAAAAAATGCTGCAGATCTTTGCAAAGAACAAGACTCCAACTAGCTTTGAGATGTTGTTTATGATCTTAAAGGTCATTTCCAGCCTAGATGATTCAGTGGTTCCTGCTCATGACATCCACACCTCCATTAGTGCTTGTGGCAGTCCTTCCTTGATCTGGAGAAGGGTGATGGAAGGTGATTCTGGCTGTTTGTAACTGCTCAGCTCTCTTCTTGGCCTTTCCAGCTGAGGAGGTGAGTTGATTTTACAAAACCTAGACCGTGTAATATCCTATCCCAGTGCCCATGTCGTTTTTTCTAAAAATCCTCTACAAGACAATCAGGATTTATGCTTAGAAAGAAATAATCCATTGCCAACCACAATATGTGGAAATAGGATGAAGTGGGAAGCCTCCAAAGCTACTTTCATTGAGTGCTTGTTTCTGCCACCATATTCATGTTTTATTTATATGGTGATCTCTTTATGTGTCCTTAGGAATGACTGGAAGAAGGTGCAGAAAGTTATATAAGGTCAGCTAATTAGTACTGCCACAGCACAGTAACTATTTTTCATGTTCTGTAATTCCCTGAGGCAGATTTAATCTCTTTAATTTAATGATGAAAAGCACACAGTGTTACATGTTACAGCCTCTCTGTTCCCTGTGAGAAGTATTCTGATCACAGCCCACCTTACTGGGGAGTGCACAGTGAGATGCAATGACAAGAAAATATGTTACTGTCATATCCCCTGGGTTCCTGAGCACAGTGCCTGTTCAGCTTCTTAAATCCTTTAACTCTCAAGTTGAAGAAAAGCAACTTCCTTTTTAAGTTTGATCTATCAGGAATTTCCTGTGCTCACACTTCTACTTCTCAAAGGTAATGCAAGTGCTGAGGTGTGCCACAGCCACTCCAAAATGCATTATTGGGGATGCCAGGTACACGGATCATGTTCATGGGGGTGTGGGATTTTGGATCTTTTTGTCCTTGTGATTAAATTGCAGCTGGATCAGACAGCTGTGGTGCTGAACTGCAAAGTGCAGCTTCTCTGTAGTCAATAATGGGTTTTTTCCCACCTGTCCTTTCACTGAAATACCTGTCCACTGTGGTTTCCATTCTAGCTTAAGAAAAATAGATTATCCTTTAGATACTCCAGTAAATATTGGTTCAGGCATGGATGTACATCTACATTAGAATTGTGTTCTTTTTCAAAGTTGCTCTAAAGTTTGTATGAAGGTGGCTAAAAGTAGAGTGATACCTTGTTTTTTCTTTTTGTTTTTCTTACAGGGCTGTTTAGTGTTCTCTTCAGGTCAAATGGTTTATGCTTCTTCTGAATGGACAGTATCAAAATATCAATGGTGTGAATACTAGAATGATTTTTTTAAAATATAAATATTTCTCAAGTCTATAGCATTGTAACTAAAGGTACATTGTGTCTTTTACCTGTCCATACACCTTCCTCTTCTATTTTTTTTTTTTCCCAAAATTTGGTTTGTTTTAAACCTGTTGTTTGTATGCAGGAGAAAAGTGAGCTAAAGTAACCAAAGATTTGGTTTAAAACTGATTTAAACAAGTAACTTGCATATTTTAATTCAGTTTTGAGTGGCTTGTTCCTATTTGGGTTATGTAAACTGAAAGTAGATGTAAAAGGTTTAAGGTCCACTATGGCTAAGTCATCCTTATATTGAGGTAGGTGTTTTTGTGTGTAATTTTCCATTTGCTAAATCAAATAAAATGTATTTTCTTAAAGCAAATAGATTAGAACAGGAAAGAACTTCCCTCGTTTCAGGATGTGTTCAGGCGGTAGTTTTTGTTAAAATACAATCCACTTTGGTTCAGTACAGTCTGATGCTTGACCTGGCAGGCACCCAGCATGTAGAAGGTGAAAGGAAACACAGTAAGTGATACCACAACAAACTTCTGCCAGATGGATGCTAGAGGGAAATTCCACTTTTGCTGTGGATTGTATTCAAATTTCCCATGACAGTGAGAGCAGTATCCAGCAGCTTTTATGCTCAGCTCTCTGTCCCTGAGGCACAGCTAACCCAGAGCCTCTTGCAGTCCCTGAGGCCTCCCTGCATCAGGGGAGTTCCTAGCTGAGAGTGGAACTGAGGTGACACTTGGTTGTAAAATAAGTTTTTGTGTAATTTTAAGAATGAAACTTACCTTGACTTTTAAACAGGTGACTTTAAAAAGCCATGTGGAATGTGCTACAAGCTGCCTGTTAATGTTTCCTCTGCGTTGTCTCACTGGAATGGACCATGATCATCTGTGTTAGTATCAAAATGACTGGCAGAGAAGACTCTGCTTCTGTCCTATGAAGGCTCTGAAAGAAACACTGAAAATAAGGAATCATTCTGCTTTTATAAAATTATCTGATATTTACATGTTTTAGAGGAGCCACTACAAGTTTGAGTCTCTCATCCAGAAGTATTAGGCACAGAAACACCTGTTTCTATGGGGGAGAGGGAGGTGAGAAACAGAAACCCTTCTGATATGAACTTTCTACTTTCCTTAGCCACACAAGTCTTGCGAGAAATTACAAAGCCAAGGGGTGTGACAAAGATGATTTTAATTACTGATGCCACTAACTATTCCAGGAAATGGTGCTGGTTCTGGAAGCAATAAAAAAGCAGCAGGCTCCTCTGCTTATACTTCTCTTTAAAGAGAACTTTTCTCTTTCTTCCATGCCTTCAGAACTCTGTTGACATCACTTGGGCCTCTGTGCATGGTCTGGCTAAGAGGACACTTTCTGACTTCCAAGAAAAACAAATGGAAATTCAAAAAGCTTGCATCTGGCGTGTTACCTCATCCTTGGCCACCTGGGCTGCTTGAGAGTCATCTGGGCATCCCCAGTTCCATTTTACTTGCTATATAATAAATTAAATGACTGTCAGAAAAAGAGGCACAGAAAGCAGAGAACACTTCAAATTCAAAGAGTTACCATAGAATTACAGAATTATTTGGGCTGTAAGGGACCTTAAAGATCATCTAGTTCTACTCCCCTGCCATGGTCAGGGATCTTACCAATAGATCAGGATGCTCCAAGTCCTGTCCAAACTGCCCTTGAGCAATTCCAGGGATGGGACAGGCACAGCTACTCTGGCCAGCCTCTCCCAGCATCTCACCACTCTTTTAAGTAAAGAATTTCTTTCTTAATCTAAGTCTCTTCGTTTAAACCCTTTCCCCCTTGTTCTATCACTGTCAGTGTACAAAGTCCCCTCTCCCTCTTCTTTAGAACTTCCCTTTCAGTACTGAAAGGCTCAGTCTCCCTGGAGCCTTCTGTTCTCCAGGTGAAAACCCCCAGCTCTCCCAGCCCTTGGAGTATCTCTGTGGGCTCCTCTGGACCTGCCCCACCAGCTTTGTGCTTTTCTTGTGCTGAGCACCCAGACTTGGCCCCAGCACCGAGGGGTCTCAAGGGCAGAGAGGAGGGGACAGTCACCTCTGTTGCTCACTCTTCTGGGGCAGCCCAGGTAGAAGGGCTGATCTGAATTAGTTGTACATGAATGGGTGTGAGGATTGTAACACCAGCGAGGAACTGAACTCCAAATCAACCACTCTCTTTCCTCTACCCCTTGTAGTAAAGGAGGGACAATAAAGAAGTGATTATAGTTTGAAATAACAATTCTCTACCACCAGAAAGCAGTGGAATGAGAGACACACTAACAGCAGCTGTATTAATAGCAAAAGAATACAAAAGAGAAGATGTTTTACCCACAAAAGGGTATTCCCTATAGGGAACAAAAAACATGGTGGCAGATGCTTCCTGTTGATCCTACCTTTGTCCTGACCATTTTTCTGTCCTGCTCTGCATAGCGTTTGGGGAAACAAAAGCAATAGGGGGAGGAGAGCTCCCATGGTGAATGTCCCCCCCAGCCTGAAAACAACACAAACCAGAGACAAACAACCCCCAGCAGCTTTGTTGTTCAAATCAGAGTTGTGTAGCAGCCACTTTACTGAGCTCGATTTTCTGCAGATGCTTGTGCTGCCACTTCTCCACTATTGGGGGAAAAAATGTCGCTGCTGAGGTGTTGACCTGGTGCCACCTGGCCCTGCTGGCTCAGCAGGGCCTCAAAGCTGTCCCTTCAGCACCACAGCCTCAAGTCAGAGAAAATGGGAGGGGGAAGCAGCAGAGGAACTGAGGGCACCAGAGCTGACTGGGTGCTGCTGCAGCCCTCTCATTAGGGTTAGATGAGAGCCAATACTCAGACTCATTTAGCAGCCTGAAAAAGGTCCCAGTTTATTCTTCTTCTTGCTCAGCCACCCTGCTAGCTCCTACTGTTGGGTCCAACTGCAGACTCTACCCGTGGTTATTTCCTGCTGTACCAGGACTGCAAGGATTGGTTTGCAGACTTACAGTGAGAGACATTCAGTGCATAGCAGCTTCTTCTCATCTTCCCCACAGTGAGAGCCATTCAGTGCACACAGCAACCAAGCTGAAATCTGCTCTTCCAACATCCCAGTCTGCTGAGAAAGTTTCCTCAGCCCCTGGTTTTGGATTCTTGGTGCCATTCCAGGAGCCAGCTCAGGAAGCTGCCCAGCAGCAGCCCAGGAGCCCCTGCCCAGGGCACTGACAGGGGAACATCCGTGGCACAGCTCAGCTCCAGCAGCAGCTCTGGCTCCATCAGCCCCAGCCTGAGCCCACAGCAGATCTGGCACAGCAGCCACTCTCCTCCTTGTTCTGTTCTTCTTTGGGGCTCTTGGGGTTCTTCCTCCAGGTTCCTCTACCTCTCCAGGTCCTCTTCATCCAGCTTTTTAAGGTCCTCTCTTCCTCCAGCTTTTCATCCCCCCCCCAACCCCGCCCCTTTTATCACAGTCACCTTCATTAGTCACAGCTGTGACCCATTAAAGGCAAGATTGTTATTCTTTGGTAATTAGTGCAGCTGTAACTTATTGGGGCGAGGTCACTGTAATCCCTTCTGCTACCCCCACAGCTGGGGACAGTCCCTCTGCTCTGGCAAGGGAAGTGAGGTGGTGAACTTCCAGTTCCAGCCTCCCCCAGCTTTTCTTGGCCAAAAAAGCTCACCCAAGTGATGATTTGTGGGTGGTGTAGAATAAACAAGTTGGTCTTGCCCAAGCTAAACTCCACCTACCTTCTCTGTAACCACGACAACACACAACAACCTCTTCTTCAGGTGTTGAACAACCTGTGTGTTCGATGAAAGCTCCCTGTGAAGCCAAGATGCACAGGATCTATCATCTGTCTTTGCCAAAAATACATCTTCTTCACAGCCCTTCTTCTGAAATCTGCACACATTTGACAAGAGATGTTTGTGCAAACAAATCTGTTTATCTTTAATTCAGGCCTCAGTACTCTTTAATGACAGAAGGCACAGGTAAGATTATCCACATAATTCTGTGATTGAAAGGAAGGTTGTTTCTAACATTTTATTGAGAATGTACCTTCTTCTGTGAATGACTATTCCCTAAAACAGTCCAGAAGTGCAATTCAGGTGGAAATGTATCCTCACGGGTCACTAAGCAGGTTTATTTCTGCCTCAGGTATGGACAAGAAGAATAAGGGGTTTGCCCTTTATTTGAAGCATTTCAAAATATATTTCAAAATATATGCAGAATTTACTAGCGACATGTAAAATTCCAGCTGGTATCTCTTTTTTTCCAAGGAGAAAACACCAGATGTTTTGAGTTACAGAACATGTACATTAATTCTCTACCTTATGTTGGGCTAGAAATTAATGACAAGCAGAACTATTCTTTTTATCTTTATTCTTTTTATCTTTATCTTTTTTATTCTTTTTATTCTTTTTTATGTTCTAAAACATAGTCAACAGTGACTAGATATAGTCAATGATGCAAAGGTCACCCTTTGATTTATGAATAGATAGCTTTATAAATAGTTTGGTGGTTTTTCAACGTGTCCTGTTCATGCCTTCAAGTTTGTGATTTTGACATAATAGTCACTCAGTTCCCATGGTTGAAAGTACCAGTAGAGAGAAGAGTTGAGCTCAGGATAAAAAACAAAAACTTCACCATTCAGGCTTTCTATGGCAGTGTTTTTATCACTATATAAAACTAATTTATATTTATTTGTACGTAAGTTTATCAAAATGTGTAAGTAGTGAAAATAATCTGCTGAAAGAAGAGATGGCTTGTCATTGTTCAAATGCAAAATAGATTTCTCTTGCATTGGAATCAGAGAGGAAAAAATCACCCTTAACCCACATATTGGTGCATTTTCATTCTATTTTTTGAATAACATTTACTGAAGTAATAAAATACGTGAGTTTTGTAAATGGCTAAAAATGGTGCTGCGAATGCCATGACTCAAACATGCGTCTTCTTTTTTTCTCAAGCCCAAAGTGAACAGTATTTGATCAGAGAGACAGATAGTGTCTGATGTTAAAATCTTTCCAACCTCAGTTACAAAAATAGTACCACAAAGCTATCACACTTACAGCTGCAATGTACATAAAGTTGACATCACCTCAAAGATCAAAGCTGAGTGACGTAGGCTGGAGGTGGTGCAGTCCAGCTGCAGTGTAACAGCTATTTCTAAGTTCAAGTGAACCACAGCTTCTCTCAGTGTTTCCACTGCCTCCCTCCAGCCCTCAGTGTCACACAACAGCAGATGCTGCTCTGGAACACTTTGCAGCTCAAGATTTTCATGGCTTCCCTTCTTCCCCTACGTGTAAGGAGGGGTGCAGTGGTGAGGCCAGGGATCTGTTTCCAAGGCTGATGGGATCAAACGAGCTCCAGCTGTGTTTGCACACAAACCCCGAGACTGCTGGGGTTGAGCCAGATTTTGGGAGGAGCTCCAGACTCAGGCTGGCTGGTAGTAAGAGACCCTGAGTGTCACCAGTGACTCTACAACATCTTACAGATCTCCTTTTTAGCTTCAAATGCTTTTGGAATGCATGTAAATTATGGCTCAGGTAGCATTAACGAGGGACCAGAAAATTATTCTGTACTTCTGTTAGAGCTTTTAACTGCAGTACTTCTTTCTACATGTAGATCAAAAACCACTTCTTAGAAATATCCTTATTCCCAGAGGAAGAAAATCAGCAAACACTTTTGGAGGGTTTGTTTATTATTTTTTTAAGGAAATATAAAAAAAGCACTTCTTCTTCAGTGGCTGAGGTATTTACTGCTCCAACACTCAGATGCTGACACATGCTCTATTTACATGGACAGGTTCTTGTTCTGTGCTCCAAAAGAAAACTCAAACGTAGCTGACTTGGACAGTTCAATTTCTAGCTTGGCAGAAGATCTCGGAATTCTGTGGGTTTGCCAGGGTCCTGATATTCACCTTGCTCTTCCTCAGGGAAGCGGCAGCTGCAGGCATCATCTTCCTGAATTGACTGTTCAGGTGTGTGCACTGCAGAAAAAGAACAGAATCCCAGAATCAATTAGGTTGGAAAAGACCTCTAAGCCCATCTAGTCCAACCTTGGACACGCTGTAAGCCAGACCAGAGCTCTGAGTGCCACGTCCAGTTGTTTCTTGAACGCCTCCAGGGACAGTGACTCCACCACCTCCCTGGGTAGCCCGTTCCAATCTTTAACAACCCTTTTAGGGAAGAAACCTGAACCAACCTGAACCTCCCCTGTTGTAGCTTAAAGCTGTGTCCTCTTGTCCTGTCACTGGTTGCCAGGGAGAAAAGGCTGACTCCCACCTGGCTACAGCCACATTTCAGGGAGTTGTAGAGGGGAAAGTCTCCCCTGATCCTCCTTTTCTCCTGACTAAACAACCCAAATTCCTTCAGCTGCTCCTCAAAGACTTTCTAGAGTCTTCCTTCCCCAGCTTTGTTGCCCTTCTCTGCACTCACTCCAGCACCTCAATGTTTCTTGAAGTGAGGGGCCCAGAACTGAACAAATGCCCTATTCTGTTTCATTTATCCAGCCATCTTATTCCACCATCCTTCAGTCATAAATGTCAGGAAGAAAAAATCTCCCAATTTATTCTGTAACCTGAAATTATTCCTCTAGAGTATGTATATCTGATAAAACTAATGTGCTTTGTTTTCCCTAATTTGGCAGGGCTTCTGGTGCTCTGTTTGTCATGGCAATGAAAAGAAGACCAGCATGAGGGAAAGATTTTCTGCTATGGTCTCCTATATTGAGTTACTCTAGAAGACTCATGCCTTATCCTTAGGAGAGAGGAAAAGAAGAGAAAGGGAGAGAGAGAACCCCTCAAACAAATAAACAAACCGTCTATAAAACTACATTGAACAGAATCATTTTCATCTTTGTGCTGAATTCTGGAGCTTGCCCAGGACTTAGGAGCTCTCAGAGGGCAGTGCTGGAGAAAGGCTGACTCTACACCCTGACTGATGTCCCCTCCTGCTGCAGCTCCTGGCCCTGTGTACTCTCTGTGAGCAGAGACAACTCAAAAGTGTTACAGGCACGCAGGCCAAGGATGATGCTTGGAAGTAATAAACTGAACTGACCTTTAGCTGGAGCAGCAAAGCTCAGCTGAATTTTTTCATCTCTTAAAAGTACAGCACTTCTAAGGATAAACATGCACTTGACCTAACACCCACAGTGCTTTCTGCAATAAAAATTCCAAAACTGTTTCCCTTCCAGTTGCTTCTGACTTACAAGGCAAAAAACCCCAAGGCTATTGCAACTACCTTTGAAAGACACTTAACCTAGATTCCTGACTTCTGTCTAGTTTCAAAAGAAAACAGAAGAGTGTATTTCTCTTACTTTTCTTGAAGACAGTGTGTAGTTTCTTTTTCTTCCAGACACTGAAGCAGATGCACAAAGGCAGCAGAAACATTAGGCACGAGAGTCCAGCCACAGCGAGAGAAATTCTGATCATGTCTGTCTGAACATCCTTCCCTAGGAAATTAATAACAATAACAGTTAATACTCAAAGAGTATTAACAGAACAAAATCCTACTGCCCTTGAATTAGCTGAAAACTTTTTCTCCTACTCTGCTTCTGGATCAGTCTGCAACACTGGAAACACATAGAAGGGACTTCTGCTTTAAATGGAAAGTGAATGAGCTACAGTATGTTTAAGAAGGTCATAATTCTTTAAGTCCATAAGTAATATTACACAATGACTCACCTGGCACAGTGATAGAAAATGGAATTTCAAGAGTTGTGGTAGGTAGAGTAGTGACTAAAGTGGGATTAACTGAAGCGTGTTTGCAAATGACATCTTTTGCTGGAGTTCCAGGCTCCAGGACTTGGTTTCCAGAGCACCTGAAGAACATTTACAGCAAAACAGGGAAAAGAAAAAAAAAAAATTCAAAATCCAGTCAAGTGTAAGAGCTGTAGCTTTTTTGTTGTTGTTGTTGTTGTTTACTTACATTGTCCAGTTTTTACAGGAGCCATTGGACTGATCATTAAAGGTTCCATAGCGGCAAGTCTGGCAACCTTCAACAGACAAGGACAGGTAAAATTGTACAAGATAAGCATTTAAAACACAACCTATGAAACATCATTTGCTGCCTGCTTGTACAATTACTACAGTAATTACAACAGGATTGCTAGTTCATAGGCTGCTCTGAGTATGCAAGGCAAGTCTTTCCCTGTCAGCCACAGACTGGCTACAAAGCCAGTTGATTTTGGCACAAGATGCCACAAACCATGCCTAACTCCAGAGTTCCCAGCTCAGTTTCCCTCATGCTGGCAGCCAAAGAGCTGCCATGCAAAGGGAACTAACTGGTGCATGATTTGAGTCCTAGCAGGGCTCACAGCCTGGTGGGTTTGTCTGCTTTGAGCTTACTCCACATAATACCACAAAAACTGTTTAGCAGCAGCAGCTTTTATCTCTGTCTGCTTCTGCCCCGTGCAAGAGGCAGTGCAGTGTGTCTGCTGCAGGAAGCAGAGGGGCTTCCAGCTGCTGGGTGTGTACGGAGCATTCGGGCTCTGGTCAGGCAACTGAGCTACACAGATTCCATCAATCAGAAGGCTAAATGTGATGATTTATTAAGATCTATATGAACAGCAGAGAGCAAGCAGCAAGCATACAGGTAGACCAGCAGGCAGGTAGGCCAGCGACGCAGACAGGCCAGCCAGCAGTGTCCGTCTGTCCAAAAACATCCAAGCTACACTGATAACACACCGAACATGCACTGGCTAACCTCTGTAAAAATCACTACGCTATGGGGAATTCTCCCCGAATTCTCAGAACATCCCAGAGCCAAGTCTGGCTAATCTGGCAACAGCTGGGTGATCCTACCCTTGCTGGTGCTCTCCTGGCCCACGCCACAGCTTCGGATGCAGAAGGAGCAGCCATCCCCGCCGCAGCGATAGCCCTCCTTGCACGTGCATTCAGCATCGCTCGTCGAGGAACACACTTTTAAATACTCAAACGGTCCTGCAAGGGGAAAACGAGCTTTGGGCGACAGCATGCCCAGCGTGCTGCAGCAAAGGCTCTCGCAAAACCCAGGCTGGCGGCTCCAGCGAGAAGCCCCGCAGACGCTCCGGGCGGGTGCAAGGGGAGGTGAGGGCAGGGCTGCTGCGGTACCTTGGCACTGCCGGCACATCCTGCAGCCGCCGCGTCCCGCCGCGCCGGAGAAGGTGCCGGCCGGGCAGGGCCGGCAGGACGAGCTCGCTCCGCGTCCGCACTCCGCGCTCGCTGCGAACGTACCTGGGGGACGAGACAGGGCGGTCAGC
>VWZN01017407.1:71063-99277 GCA_013396955.1 Regulus satrapa | reverse complement strand
CGTCCCCGCAGCCAATCCGCGGCATGGGTCCCGCCCCTTGCGCGTCCCCGCAGCCAATCCGCGGCATGGGTCCCGCCCCCTGCGCGTCCCCGGAGCCAATCCGCGGCCTTGGTCCCGCCCCCTGCGCGTCCCCGCAGCTGAGCGCCGATCAGCACCGATCCCAGGAGAGCCCTCAGCAAAGTCCGTCCCTTTCCCACAGTAGCCACGCAGGGCAATACGTTTGGCTGATGGGTTTGGGGCGGCCGTAGCTGGCACTGAAGAGCAAATGGGAAACTGGCATTTACCATATGTAGGTAGCTTGTTAAATGACTTTACTGGCTCTCCTCACCTGCACTTGAGCTGCTCTGCCGGGGCTCCCGTGAGCCCGGCTCCCGGGAGCAGAGACCGGGCCTGCCAGCAGCATTTACACAACAGGGCTGTGGAGTCCCAAAACTCCCCGTGAACAGTCCTGTCTGTCCTTCAAAACACCGAGACTCCTTCAAACCAGGGGAACATCATCCCCGAGGCAGAGCCATTCCCCGCGCACCGGGGAACTCAAGTGTTGGGCAGCGGGCGGAGAAGGGCAGGGCTCGGTTCTGCTCGGTTCTGCTCGGTGCGTGCGGGGCTGCCCGAGCGGCGGCGGCGGCAGGAGCTCGGTTCGCGACTCTGGTCACGGCCGCGGCCACCGGAGCGCGCTGCGCTTTCCCGGAGCCCGAGAGAGGAGCGGAGCGCGTTGGGAAGGCGNGGCCCGGGCCCGGCCTGTGCCGCCCGTGCTGCGGGGAATGGCGCCGTGTGCGGGGTGCAAACAGCGGAGCGGCCTTTCCCTGAGGGCCGGCCGAGCTGGCGCCTTCAGCCGGCCCATAGCGGGCTCTGTGGCGCCGAAGGCTGTGATTTATTTATTTCGTCGAAGCCACCCTCGTTAGGGTTTCTGATTCAGCGCACCTCCAGAAAGGCGCCCACGCAGGGCATTGCGTTTGGCTGATAGGTTTGAGGCGGCCTTAGCTGGCGCTGAAGAGCAAATGGGAGACTGGCATTTACCATGTGTAGGTAGCTTGTTAAATGACTCGTTAAGTGAAACCTGTTAGGTTTGCGTAGCTTGGTTCTGCCTTCTCAAAAACTGTCTTTCCATAGTAGTGGGACAGCTATTTACATAGGCAGGCACGTGAAGAACAGTACTAAGGCTCAAGAATTTGGCAGTGTTGTACAATAAATAGCTAAAGATGCTGGGGAGACTGCATTTTGCAAAGCTAGGAGAAAGAGTAAGGGGTTTCAGGATCAGGTGCTTATTTTCATCCAAATAATTAATGAAAGGTATGCAAACTGTTATCTAGACTATTTTTCATCAATAAAAGGCAAACGCAGCATTTCTTCATGGTGGCTATTCAGGTAGTTTTTTGCTGGTCAAATTAAAGTGAAAATTTGGCAGAACCAGTGTGTACCCTCAAGACAAACTATTAAGAAGCTCTAGGTTGTCCTGAGGTTGTTACTAATACCTGTGTTTGGGGTGTACCGAGTCAGTGGGCTTTGCATCGACAGTACATAAAGCTGCCTTAAAAGCAGGATTTGACACAGTGAATTGTTCTGCTTGGGCTGGCTCAGCGTGCCGTGGGATGTTGTGCTGGATATTACTGCATTCTGGAAATAACATTCTGAAGGAGACTACCAGTAGGGAGCAAACCTGAAAAGAGATGAAACAGGGTGAGGAAGATTTTATTTTGTGTAGGCCCCTAAAAGTGCATCACATTTTATGAAGAGCTACCAAGTGCTGTGTGCAGTTTTAAATGGAAAGAGGACAAAAATCTCTGTCTTCTAGAGTAATAACCTGTGAAATGCCTTCTCACATCACAGATGCTTTCACAGCCTTCTCTCAGACCTGTATGAATTAGTGGGTATTTTACATGATGTAAAGTTAATTTAACTTCACCTTCAAATGGAAATTTGGCCATTCACCTCGACTTGAATTTAGAAGCTTTAAAAAAAAAAAGTCTTAAGGCTGGTTTGTTCCATTTGCTAAATCCTGTGGTCTGCTCCCCCATCACATATGTGCACATCTGTTTCTTCCCCCACAACGTTGCAAAATAACCCAGAAAATCTCTTGATGGGGTTTTGCAGGGGCACGGGTCGAGTCACTGTTAAGTCACAGGAAACTCCTCATGAAGCATGCTGTGTGGAAACTGAAAACCAGACATGAGGTCAGAGCTCATGCAAGCCCTTTCTGCAAGCGCTGACCCGGGTGGGAGTCAGTTGTCTCAGGATGAGTGAGGCTGTGCAGGCTGAGAGCAGCTCTGCCGCCCACCCTGAACCCCTCTGTCTGCCAGACTCACATCATGGAGGGTCTCGGGCAGCCCAAGCTGCTTCCTCTCCTGGTGCTGATGTGCTGTGCCTCAACCTTTTAATATCATAATGCATTCTTTTTGGAGAGCTCCTTACCTAAACAGGGTTGCTGTGAATATTGCTTCAAGCTGGTGAAGCATTTTGAGGTGGTTTAAATGAAAGAACACACTGAAGTACAAATTACTGTTCAGTTTCAACAGAAAGATTTATACAAGGGGATTTTGCCTTCTAACCACGTTGCCTTTCTGCCCCTCTCAGCCCCTTCCTTCACAACCATCTCCCTAACAGGAGTTCCTGCAGACATGGCCTCGAAGAGAGCATTGGTGATTCTGGCTAAAGGGGCAGAGGAGATGGAGACTGTAATCCCCACTGATGTTATGAGAAGAGCTGGGGTGAGTATGCAGACAGGGAAAAATCTTTGTGAGTGCATGGTCAAGGGGAAATCCTTGCTTCAAGCTGATGTTCATTGCCAGGAATTCAGTGAGTCTGTTGAGTGAAAATTTACCCTCCTCCCCTTACTGCTGAGCAAATATTTGTGCCTTGCACCCAGTGAGCAACTGACATTTGTTGGTAACCTTTCAAAAGACAAGTCTAATGTGGAGTAGAGCAGATGTTTCAAGTCAGTCCTACTCTGTCAGAAAACACAGTTACTTGCATGTGTAGTAAGTGGAAGGGCCCCTTTTGCAGGGCTCTGGAAGGCTCAGTACATTACAGCTCATGACATTGCATAGCTTCTGTTGAGCTACTTTTGAAATTCAGTGATTAACTACAGTTCTGGCTGGTGGGATTCCTCACGCTGGTTGTTACTCTTTAGGAATCATCTCGTTAGGGATGAAGAGAATTCTTTAAATAAACACACCAACTTCACTTATATAGAAATGACTGGAATAAAAATGACCTTCTCCGACAACCTTTGTCATTCCATCACTCTGCTCCCCATTTTGGCTGTCAGAAGAGGAACAAGCTCTCAGTACAGCTTTGCTTTTCCTGTGTACTACTTAAAAACTAACATGTAAGAAAAATGCCCCAAATGTTTTTTTTTTTAATAATATATTTGTTCTCCTGTTAGATCAAGGTGACTGTTGCAGGCCTGACAGGAAAAGAACCAGTGCAGTGCAGCCGAGATGTCTTCATTTGTCCTGATGCCAGTCTTGAAGATGCCAGAAAGGAGGTTGGTCATCACCCTTCTGTGATAGAGTGGCCAGAGTAGTTTTTGTCACAGTTTCTGAGGTGAATTTGGAAAGCTGAAGCATTACCTTTGGACATACATTGCGTGTTGTGCTAACTGTGTAGCAGTGAATTACAGAACTGCACATCCCACTGTGCCCCCCTTCAGCGAGATCCTGCTTCACAGCCCGCTAGGGTCAGACAGATTTCTTCATTCTGCCCAGGAGTTGGTTTTTGCAAAGCATCAGTCACAGAGCTTTATTTTTCCTGTTAGTTGGCTTGAAAAAATATTGTGATTTGGGTCAACTCAAAAGTTCTGATGCGAAGCTAAATAATATAGTTACAGTTAGATCTGTAACTAAGGTTGATGAAAAACTATTTGTCTCTACAACACAAGGCTGCCACTTGCTGAAGCTTTTAAGTGCACTAGGCTTAAAAGTCAGTTCTGTGAGAGACTTAATTGATAATAGTCTTTTCCTGGAACAGGAAGTAGTGGGGGTTTTTTCATAATTGGAACTAGTTTTCTGATCATAAAGTGTTGTACAGTGAAAGAAAAGCTAGATTTCTTTGCTTGCCACTTGAATCAGCTGCAGTGGTCTTCAAACAGTGTAATGTATGTAAACAGTGTACTGTATGTATCAGCCTCTATTCAACAGAAGAGTTTTATTTTTCTTTGTTTAGGGGCCGTACGATGTTGTGGTCCTGCCTGGAGGGAACCTTGGAGCTCAGAACTTGTCTGAGGTAAAAGTTCTGGCATTTTAAAAATTCATGGGCATTCTCAGGAGTACTGGGGTGGTCAACACTTGCTTAACAATCCTGCAGATTCAGTTAATCTAAAAATTCTCTTCTGAATGAATCAGTAAAGTAATTGTTAATGGTCTTAAGCCTTTTTGTGATTATATAGGTGGCACAACTGGGTAAATTTTTGGCCATGAATGCCTAGTAAAACAATAAAAATGGAAAGGTGTTGTGGATTATGGGTAGATCTCTGTTCATATTCTTATGAAGATGAAACACTTGCAAATGAAGGTTTGTTGATGAGACTCAAAACTGTCCAAACCCAAGGGACTCTGCTCCTTTGCAGAATTCTGTCTCTGATGCAAAACTGTTGCAGTGGTGGCATGAATTCCTTGTTGAAGGCAAGCAGACAAACAAACTGATCAAATAGGGTTTAGGTGGTGTCACAGAGTTTGTATGCCACGGAGTATGAGACAAATATCCTGTATGAATCTTCTTAAGAATGGTAGGAGACTGTCTGGAGGTATCTTATGAATATGATTTTCTGTTGGTTCTGGATTTTCAAAGAACAGCTTTCTATGGCCGTGGGTTAACCAGCTTTCATGTGGGTCAAATACCTCCTTGCAGTTCCTTCTGATTTCCTTCCTCTTTCCTTCTGGGGCGAGTATGTTTTGCTTTCAGTTTTTCTCCTTTATGTTCTCATTGCCCTCTGTCCTGGGGCAGGGAGGGCAATTTCCAGTTGGTTTTCTGTACAAAACACGTCTATGAAATTGAATTGAAAACTGTTTCAACCCTGCTTCAAATAACCAACTCCAAACAATGACTTGTGATGTTTCATCATACAGTCTGCTGCTGTCAAAGACATTTTGAAGGACCAGGAAAGCAGAAAAGGCCTGATTGCTGCAATATGTGCAGGTGGGTTAACAGAGTGTCTTGCTTTGTACAGCATTTGGATATTTTGAAGGAGCATGTTTCCTGTCTTAGAAATCTTTGTTCCTGTTATTTAGTACCAGGAATTTGTGCCTGTGTATCTGATTTTTTTTGTAAATTTAAGAGCAGAGAAATCTCTTAAATGATGGTGAGCACTTATCCTGCAAGTTGTGCTTGTTAGCTAGTTCCTTCCAATCAGTTGTGTCTTTAAAAAAACACTAGGGGTTTGGGTTTTTTTAAAAATATGTGCTTAATCTGATGATCTTTCTGCAAGTGTACAGCCCTGGCAGAATGTCATTGCTGTAAATTTATCTCACATAACCACTCCTGCCCTTTAGCTTCAGAAAGAAGGCCAGAAATATAGAGTTACAGTCTTACCCTTCCTGAGCTTCAGCAAAAAATGGACTTGATTTGAGGAGAGGGTTGTCTGCTTACATATTCTGCACTGCTTGGTATCCAGATCATGAACTTTGTAATATTTGTATTTTAAAAAGCAAGGCTAAAAATTGCTAATACTGCAACTGAAGGCTGGTCTAGGGACCTGAAGCTGAGAGTAGGAGAACAATGATGAATGCATAAAAGGTGTGTTCCAGGAGGGGATTTTCACTTTTTTTTTGGTGCATTGCTGGGGGGGGGGTGGTTCTGCTTTTCTTCCTCTTTTAGGTGCTGGGCACACAGAGCTGTGAATGTTCCTCAACTTGGCAATGATAATCTTCTGCTTCTTCATCTGTGTCTCTTGCAGAACAATCCAAATTCACACCTGCCCAGTAGAGACCTTTGCTTGTAAGAGGATGATTCTTAGAGCTTGTTCCAATTGAACACAAAAGAGGTTATTTCCTGTACTAAATCCAGAATTAAATGAATGAACAGAAATGAATTCGTGTCAGACAAATGCTGCCTTCAGTTTCTTTTGGAATTCCCATAAGGATTTCCTGTCTGATGACTTAGCACTTCGTGACACAAATTCTTCTCTCAATTTAGGCTAAGGAGGAAGTATGAAAAGAAAAGAGAAACTCCTGAAACCAAAAACAGAACAGTTAGTCCATGATCTGTCCAAGATACAACTGCAGCACGTAGAGACTTGCTCAAATGAAATCCTATCTGTTAAGTCTCTAAATCCATGGTTTAACAAGGTTGTAAAGTAACTGGAGGTAATGTTCAGATTGAAATGCAGACCTTTTGTTTCTTAATGTCAAGCAGTTTTAAATAACATGTCTGGAAGTGGGTTGTTCCTCACTCCTTCAAAAGCAGCACAGGCTTGGGTGGGACATTGGTGTGAACTGTAATGTGAGAGCTTTTTGCTTCAGAGGTAGGGCTGACAGCAGTTTTTATAGAAAGTACTCTGTCACAGTGAGCTTTGACCCCAGGGTCCTACTGTCTGCTCTTACAGGTGTTTGTAGCAGAAGGCAGTTCCTCACTGGTGCAACTTTGTGTTCCTACAGGTCCTACTGCCCTTCTGGCACATGGGATAGGATATGGGAGCAAAGTCACAACACATCCTTTGGCCAAAGACAAAATGATGAATGGAGGTATGTTTCTGCCCAAGCCCTTTGCAGATTTTTTTTTTTCATATTTTTTTCTTTAACCTGAACCCACAATTTAAAGAAAGGAAAAGAGCTCTTTCATCTTATTTTTCTCTCAGAATTGAGTCTATATCACCAGAAAAATAGAGGGCTATGCTAACATTCTCATCCTTGGGGGAATTCTGCTGCTGCTGTCATGTTAGGAGCACTTATTGCCTTATCTTCTTGAGGCTGAGCCATTTCTTGCCCCTTTGGTTCTTTGCCTCAGTGGTCCCAACAGCAAACTCTGGGAGCAGCTTTCCCACTCTCCTGTGAGTAAAGCTTTGGTTCTGTGGCAGCTGATGACTCCACACTTCCCTCTCTAACCTAAGGGAAACTCTAGAGAGGTCACTCTGTGAGCATTAATGAGGCTGGAGGTGAGCAGGTGGGTTCCCCCAATATCTTCTATGTGGGAAAAAAAAAGAAATTTGTGAACAGCTCCACAAAAGCAGTCTGACTTCCAGAAGTGACCTCATGGGAGCCGAGAGGCTCAGTGAGCACTTCTTGGAGGAGCTTTTTGAGCCACAGGGGCATTCCCACACCTTGGGGAGGAGCTCCCTGAGGACAGCAGGAGGGATGAGCTGCTCGGAGGCAGTGCTCAGGTCCTTGTGGCAGCTGACCCTGCTCCTGTTGTGTGTTCCCCCAAGCACACTACTCCTACTCGGAGAGCCGTGTGGAGAAGGACGGGAACATCCTCACCAGCCGGGGGCCTGGCACCAGCTTTGAGTTTGGCCTGGCCATCGTGGAAACGCTGCTGGGGAAGGAAGTGGCTGAACAGGTGAAGGCACCTCTAATACTGAAAGAGTGAAATCCTGCTGTGGGATAGGGACTAGGGCAAATTTAGATGGAGAGTGTTATCCTTTGTAGAATAACTGTGATGTGCACTGTTGTAAATACACTTTAATTGTGGGTGAAATTAGGAACTCTACTTACCTGAACTGGGATACCTTAACAGACCAAAGGTCTTTGTTTCTGGAAGAAGATCCTGTTAGCAAAAAGCTTCATCACACAATAGCAACCAGCATCTAATAATCCTAGTTAGTTCTTGGATGGCATTTAAAAATCACATGGAAAAAATGTTTGCTGAGTAAATAAAAATGGAGCATCCCTACTGGTGTGTTGTTCCTTTCTGTGTTTTCTCCCAACCCAGACCCATGAAACCTTTTTACCACCATGTAGTGTTCCAAACAACATCTGTTTACATTCTTACACGGTTCTTCTGAAGTCTGAGCTGAAATGAGAAGGTGGCCAAGCACTGGAACAAGCTCCCTAGGGATGTGGTCATGGCCCCGGGCCTGCCAGCAAGTCAAGAAGTGTTTGGACAACACTTCTCACAACACTTTTCTTGGCTGTATGGTTTGACTTTTAGGTTGCCCTATGTGGAGTCAGGAGTTGGTTTTGATGATCTTCATGAGTCTCTTCCAGCTGAGCATATTCTCTGATTTCATGACATAATTATTAAACTGTAACCTAGAATTAGTTAAAACAGTGTTTAATTTCTTGTGTACAAATAAGGCAAATAACTGGTATTAATTTTCAGACAGTGTTGGAACTAAATTAAAAGTGTGAATATTCATACCTTGTCAAGCACCCCCAGAGTTCCTGCAGGTTGAGCATGATACCTTGAAATTTGTCTTCTGCATTGAATGATTGCAGATCCATTGAGCTATTTGGGCAGCTAATAATCAGCACAAAGCATTGAGTTTAGAGTTGGTGGAATGGTACCAGTAGCAGTGCTTGTTTCTGCTTACTAAAAGTCGGAAGATGCTACAAGCCTGGCTTAAGTGAGCCTTTGTCAGTTTAGAGGAGTTGCAGGACAGGTCTCTGGAGGAAGTAATGGAGCTGTATTCCCATGAGAATTAAGAACTTGGCATCAGTTTTCACCTTTGCTACTTTTCTTTGACCAAATCATTCTGGTGTTACCCGGTTCTGTCAGCAGTCATGCTGAAGGATGGCACCTCACCGGACTCTGAAGTTTCCCCAGCATCTGGAGTTCTGGTTCTGCATACATCTGAGGTGTGTAGTCTGAACTTTAGAAAATGACTGCATAGGAGCCTTTATGATTGCTTATTTTAATGGGAAACAAGTTCATGCTCAATTACTGCATTTTCGTAATGAAATACATGGATACTTTTGCAAATTTAAAATTAAGAAATGTCTGTGTTGTTAATAACTACTGGAAGAACTGCTTCAACTCTATGCTCTGTCTCTTAATTTGTTTAGGAAATATTTCATATGTTTCTCTAGCTTTGAAATATGCTCAAGATATGCAAAAGTTGTAATCTATGTAAGATTTTACAAGTTTGTGTGGTAAATCTGCACATCTAACTGGTATTGCCATGCAAATATAAACCAAATGATGGAAAGAGTCTTTGTCCTAGAATCTGGAATAATTACTTGGTTTGTAAATGGGCATGATTCAGAATACAGGAAAAGCTCTGCATTCCTGGGTGGCAGCACTGCTTTGTAACATTAGAAGGAAAAATATTTCCATGCTTGTATTGTTTTTAGTCTTGCAGAAATATTTTAATACAAAGCATTAGCAAAGTGGCCATAAATTTGATTATAATTTTTTTTTCTCCAAGGCTGAGGGAGTTCAGTTTACAGAAATGAGGTTTTCAGTGTGTATATTTGGGTTTTCCCACTCCCATTAAAATGGTAATAGGAAAAACACTCAGAAAAATGAGCCTAGAGCCCATGGATGTGTCTGCTTAACTTGCAGATTCTTCCACTGTGTTCAGCAAAAGACTTGGTAAATAAAATATTGTAGTGCTGCTTGCATCACAGTTACCTTCATACAGGTGACCCTGTTCTCAACCTTTTACACTGCAGTTGGCCAGAAAACTTGGGTTCTCTTTCTATGTCATTAATTCGACCTTTCAGTTAGGGTAAGTAAGAGTGTGAACGAAGAGTAGGCTAATTTTCCTCTTAGGGTAAGTGTTACGAGTGAATTTGCTGATTCGAGGGAAAAAAAGTTGCCTTCCAGTTAGCAAAATGCTTTTTTTTTCTCTTCACATTTCAGTGTACCTTTGAAAATAATCCTCTTTTACCAGCTGCTGAAAGATGAGCTGGGGTACTTTTCTGCTCATTGTTTCACGTACACTAGAAACTCCGTGCCTTGTTATTATTCACAAGCTTTAGCTTTAGAACCTGTGGTAATTTTGTATGTGTTGCTACTGAGCCCAGTTTAGACTGAAGGGAATGCATCCACTCTCCTCTAACATTTAGCATTTTGTTTCCCTGGCACCTGGAGGGTTTAGGGTTGGTTGTTTTCCTGACAGCCACTTGGCATCTGCTGGATGCCTGGGATCATCTCTCAACAATATTGTGGGTTTTTTTCTCCTGATTCTGGTTGTTCTGTGCGCTTGAATGCATCACTGAGGATGAGTTCTCTCAGGGAATTGAGCTGTAAGTGTTTTATGGCTTAGGAGCAGGAATGTACACCAGAGGGCATCGAAGCTGGAGCCATCAGTGAATATATGCAGTGATGAGAAATACTTTTATTCAGACCAACAAGCTTCAAACTGAAGAGGCAGAAGAAAAAGGAGAGGAGCAGTCTGGTTTTGTTGCAGTTCTTTGCAAGTTTCTTTCCAAAGGGGGACAGTGAAATGCACAGCACTGTACTGTGAGCAGGAGCAAATCCCTTCTCAGGAATGTGTCCCTCTCAGCGACAGAGACAGGAGCTTTCCTAGAGAGACAAAGCTTTTACTTTTAAAATGGGTGGAGACAAACAGAACCATAATGGATACAAAGCAACCTGAACACTGGTACTTAAAGCTGTAAAAGCACACAAGGGAATGTGCTTCATCCAGTAATTACAAGCCTTGGACAGCTTGCTAGCCATTTATGTATATGCTTACCGTTTGGTATGAAGCCCACAGTGACTGTCAGAGCAAAGAATGGTTACTTTATCCAATTATTTTGTTTGTTCTTTCAACAAAAAGATGTATCATGATGCAAACATAAGCAGCGATCTCAAAATGATAAAAAATACCTCTCTTCCAGCAGCCTGGATTGACCCGTGGCTTGGTTGGAAAGATGAGTTTGTGACAGAAGTAGGAAGGTGTCAACTACAGAAGTAATCCCTAGCACTGCTAGGGATCCGTACTGTCATTCATGTTCTCGTCCTCTTCCTCCAGAAGATGTGTTGCTATCCTGTGGAGACTACATTTTAGTAGGGCATGGGATGCAACAGATGAAGTTTGAAAAATAAGCCCCAAAACACTGGGCCAATTAATAAATTATTATCCAAAAGTGTAGATAATCTTTTAGCACATGGTCTTGCACGTATGGAAAGAAAGGAAATTATGTAAAATGAGAACAGATGTGCCTCCCTGCTGCCCAGGTCTGTCACCTGACAGCCTGGCTCTGACAATGCTCCCTAGCTCTGAACTTTGATGGGTATTCTACGGTTCTTGCAGCATTATCACATGGCGGGAAATCAAAAGCTTTCTGGGAAGAACAGCAAAAAGGGACAGGCTGTCCTTGCTGACACAATTTATCCGGCCTTCAGCCTTCTCCTGCCACCTCTTGAGGAGCACCCAGGGAAGGGCAGGGGCAAGGAGCAGGTAGTGAAAATCCCTGCAGTGCCTCAGACACTTGGCCCAGCCTCTTCTCTCAGCACGTGTCCTGTGTGAAGGCACACAGGGCACACAGGGCAGAGCTCATCCAGGAGATCTGTGGACACTTGGCAGAGCTCTGTGTGCAGAGCAGGCCCAGCCACACAGCCCAGATGGGAGGGAATTGAGTCTCTGTGTCCTGGGTACACCCACAGTACGTTATTGCTGAAGGGGCTAAAGTAGCATTTGTGGCTTGTATTTTTGCAGCCACGCTTTGGGAGGCAGTGCTGACCCACGATAGGCTCCAGCTGGAGTCCAGACTTGGGAAAACCAGAATCCTGCGTTTGAGGTGACACAGTTCTTCCATGTGCAGCAGTTAGGGGTTGCAGTGCTGTGTCACACTCGGTCTCTGTAGCAGCTCTAGGAGCCTTTCTGCTCTCTACAAGGTTGCTCTGTGTGCTAGAAGGCATCACAGATTGAGAGGAAGCTTTTATACTTGGGCTTGTTCGTTTGCTTTACTTCATTCAACAGCTTCTAATTATACCCTTTGTACAGCCTTAAATAATTCCTCCCTACACAGAGTTTATGGCCCTCCGAGTCATGTAGATACTTCTGTACTTCTACAATTTAATTCAAGGCCATTCCACTAATGGTAGAAGGAGGAAGAAGAAAAGTTGTCTGAGGATCTCATGCACTGTAGTTGAGTTGGAATTGCTTTGGTTCTTAAAGATTCTCTTCAGGTCTTTTG
Source organism: Regulus satrapa (assembly GCA_013396955.1). NCBI lineage: Eukaryota > Metazoa > Chordata > Aves > Passeriformes > Regulidae > Regulus > Regulus satrapa. The sequence goes on along the minus strand of VWZN01017407.1, from coordinate 87,260 downwards.
CTACTAGAATTTAGTATTTTCAGAATTTCTGTGCTATGAAGAGGCAGCTTTCTGTTGAGGTTCTTACAGTTACAGCTCTTCTCTGAACTAGATGTTTGGTTTCTCTGTGCTGTTAAATTCCAATGAGTTATGCTGTCAGAATGGTCTCTCTATGTCATTCTTTTTAAAGTTGCACACATTCTACTCTAAGTAGTGTCAACTCTGGGAGCTGCCTACTTTTGGGCATTGAAGTATTTTCAAGTTTTAATGAGTTCTCAGAAACACACTGTTGCTTCCACATACGTGCAGCTCTAATCTCAGACTCATACCTTCTCCTGCGTTATTTTGTGTATGACGTGGAAGAAGTGCTCTCAACTCACCAGCTAGGCAAGATAGGGACTGGCAGATAGGCAGGAAGCAAGCTGCTACCTTGGCTGGTGATGAGTCTGATCACTGATGGGCACAGCACTACCATTTGCATTTTTCACAGGAAATCTGCTCTTGGGTGGGGAATTGCAGTCTTTGAGAGAACTGGCAGCAGATGATGCAATTATCTGTGCTGACTTCTCTCATCTGATATGCTACTCAGTTGTTCCACGGTGTTTTGGAAAGGAGTACTTCACCTTCCTTTCAGTCATGTAGGAGGTAAATGAATGCTTGTACTAGGAAATTAATAATAATGAAGCTCTAAGCTCCTGGATGGGCTCATAGAGACACAGGCCTCGCTGGCAACTTTCAAATAAATTCCCTGCAGCAAATTATTTTTTTCCTCCCTCCTCTTTGGAAAACTACAGAGCACTAACTACTTTGATAATAATTTCAAAAAGAAGGAAAGGGCACTTAGGGTGACATTCCCTGGCTGGTGCCCAGCGATGGTTCTGTTCCAGTCACCCATAATGAGGAGAAGAGATGAAGTTTCCCTCCCCTGCCCTGCTCTTGCTCTCCATAGGCGTTTCCTTGGGTCACAAAGACGAGCTGGAGGCTTTGCCCTCTCTGGCTGTGGGTCTGGGCCACTTGTGCATGAATTTGCACAGAGTCCCTCCGGGGAATATTCAGTCTCATGAAATCCTCCAGGGCTGCAGCCAGCGAGCCCACCTGCCTCCCATGCTGCTGGAGAAAGCCAGGCTTCTGCAGTTGTGTTGCATTGGTTGCTCCCTTGCAGGTGGCTGACTGGCCCAACATAAAGCTCAGGTGTTAAATCGTGAACTGAACTGCTTGTAAAACAGCTGCCTTACTCATCGTGCTGCTCCAGGGCATGCAAGAGCATCCTGTCTTATCGTGGAGACTGCTTTTGATCAAGTTGGTCCAATTAAGCTCAGATGACAGGAGAAGTGTGGCCTGCGAGAGGCAGCATGTCCAGAGCACCCTGCAATGGCCCGTGAGGCTGAGCAATCTCCAGCTCTCTGTGCTGTGTTGCATCAGCTCCAGCTCAGGTTGGACTGCTGGCCGTGCCTGCTGTCTCTGGCTTAGTGGAGAGCTCTGCTCCTCCAGTGGGAATATTCCCTGTGGAGTGATGGGGTCCTTGGCTATTCCCATGGAACAGTTACTGCGTTCAGCACTGGCAATGGTGATTGACTATAGAAGGAAAGCTCACGTGGTCTCCTCACCCTTAACAATATGACATGTTTAGACTGTCAGCCTTTAGCAAAACTCTAGCACTAAACCGTTTAACTTGAATTTGGGAGCTAATGAGTTCATCCTTCCTTCAGGCTAGCCCTTCTTCTTCAGAGCCCCGTGACAGTTCTCCCTCAGCCTCTCAGGAGGCAGGAGCTCACTGATGCTCACCTTGCTGGCAGTTCATTTTTTAAAGTGTCTCAGACGGGGCTGGCTGTCCCTGTGGCTTTTAATGAAGCCATTGCTTTCGTTCATTGGGCTTTTTCACCATGGTGTGAAACACAACCCTCCCTCCCACTAGGAATTGAATCCCATGAGCAAGAGAATGTGTCAGGATGTGTAATCTCACCTGTGCCCTGCCTTGTTGGAAGCCTCTGCACTGCCACATGCCTGTTGCTGTGCTGGTGCTGTGTGGATTCTGCATCAGTCCCAATTCCACTTGCTTAAGTTCTGAGTGCTGGGGTGTGCAATTGGGATGTAGGAAAATTTTTCTTAAATAACTTATCAACATGACATGGGACCAACGAAGTCACCAAGTGCAGCCTAATACAGTTCTTTCCTCTGGACCTTGCTTAACAGCCAGTAGATGACAGTACAGGGATTGCAAGGCAATGAGTAACCTGTCAGAGGCCCACTTGCTATTCACGGTGTCTCCCTTGCACCTTGCCGTGGAGCAGCTGGACTCCACATGGCGTGAGCTGATGTGATCCTTTGCGTGAAGTTCCTTGCAGCGGGTAAGTTCCTGGAGAGCCTTACACCTCAGCACTGCAAAGTTGATGGGTGTTGGTTGTGTGCTCCAGTTGCCTTCCACAGGGCACTCAGTAGTGCCGCCCCTGTCCTTGAGGTGGTTGTGAAAAGAATAAACACATTAACAAGGGTAAAGGAAACATTACAGGTAACAGGAACATGTCTCTTGGTCACCTGGGTAGGGGGTGGGCAGGGGGAGCTATTCTGTGTCAGGCCTGATGAGAGCCAGAGACTGTGCAGGGAGAATGTTATCTCCTCTTAGTATGTCATCGTGATAGCTCAGCGTGGTTAGTGATTAGCATCCTTAAGCAGATTCAGAATGGGTATGGTGGGATAATCTGGCATAGTTTTCCTTCTGGTGTTTCATGGTATATTTGCATTTTTCTTCCTTTATGGCTTTCACATGTTAATAATATGTGGACGACAGTTTTAATCTTCAGAAAGAAGCATCTCTTCCTCTGAATCACTTTGTAAAGAAATGAATAGCTGTCATGGTTCCCATGTTTCAGTGGCATGCCACTTAAAATTTGGAATACCTAACACCTTTTCCAAAATTAACCACAACTGGGATCAAGGTGCACACCAATATATAAATAATACAGCAGCAGTCTATGAGCAATCACGGGTGTGGCTTCCATTTATGATTCAGAAAAAATAATGAGCTCTGTGGATGAAAATAGGCATTTGGGTGGGGATTATGCAAGGCCTGAATTACGATGCAGGATGGGTGGGGGTAACACCTCTTTCAGTTTACAAATGCTAATCACAAGCTCAGCAGCCAGAAATTTCTGCAGTGCTATTTAACGAATATTAATAAGTATAATTAAATGTTGTGTGCTAGATTTTCAGTGCCAGGAAGCTGTGTGAAACAGAACGTTTGCTGTATGTTTTCAGTTTTAAATGAATACAAACTGTTCTGAAAAGCAAGCTGACAGGAAATGGAAAGATTAGCCTAGTTTAAAAACAAAAGTTTACCCCAGGAACATTGAGTACACCCAAAGAAAATCAATAGGTTACCTAACTGCAGAGTGCCTACAAGCAGATAAAATTAGGGTTTACCTTCATCTCCAATTTCCTTCTTGACATAATCCAGAGAGTATGTATTTAACATACAGCTTGTAATATTAAAAGTGTTTATAAGGGCCACAGTCTGTAATCATGAGTTTGAAGGCTGGGAATTCCACCATGACTGATCTGGCCATCATCTTAACCCTGAATTCTTGACAAGACTTGGTTTGAACACCATCAGCAGCTACTCTACTGTAGTAACTGCCCTTGCAAAATTATTGTCTTTGTCCTGGACTAGAAGGATGCTTTCCTTTATCATGTCAAACTTAACACTTTGCTCAGTTTAAAACCAGAACCAAGGTTGCAGCAGGAGCAAACGTGATGTTGTTGAGTGCTCTTCTGCAGTTTCAGGATGGCAGTAATTGTGCCTGCTGCAGTCTGGGAGTGAATGGAAAACTCTTAATGACAGCAACAACAATCAGTACATTTAAATGACTGCAGATTTTAATTATGTTGTCAATCAGCATACTTCCGAATCAGGTTTACTTTCTGGTTTATCTCTTGTGATGCAAAAGAAGCAGATGATCAGCTACAGCTCCATGTTATTTACTGACTTTATCTGTTTAACAGCAAGTTAATATGGTAAAGTTAAGCTAATGGGTTTTTCAAGTCACCTAGAACGAACACAGCCTCTTCTTTTCAGGAAAAGTTTTACTGAGGCAAACATCCTTTCCTTTAGTTACCAGCCAGACTCAGCTCCTCTGGGTTGATTTGCCACTCAGACTCACCAAGTAAAGGGCGTTCTGCAAACAGCAGAGCAGCCAAGCAGCACCAGGCAGCACCAACCCTTGCCCAGGGTGAAGATGACAGATGCTTTTTGCTGTCAGTCCTTGCTCATCTGTGCTATCAATGGTTTTGAGCCTGGGGGAGAGGTCACCCAGCAGCCTCCTCCCATTCTCACCAGCTTTGCTGCCAGATACATCTCAGTGATCCTGGGTTCACCGTGGGGCTGTGCTGGATCAGCCCCCTGTGGTCCAGCTCCCTCCTGGCACCGAGGAGTCCTCGCTGGGGTGGCTGGGTGGTCACAGCAGGGCCCCTGAGGCAAGGAGGAGAGTGCTGAGGCAGGGGAGCAGCTGGGGATCTGCTCCTTCAGCCAGGAGGCTCTGAGCAGCACTGCCTTTCCACGCAGCACATCTTTCTTCCCTGCTTTAACACACATTCCTTGACTCTCCAAAACTTCGGTTTATCACGCTGTAACTGCTTTGAAGTGTGATTATTCCAGTCAAATCTAGCTCTCAGAGGCAAGCTGTCAAGCCTTGCCCAAGTGAGTCCAAACTCTAAATATTCAAACATGTGATCAGGCTGTTGCAAAAGCATGTTGTGTCCTGACAAGTCTTATCATGTGCCAGAGGATGAGCAGAGAAATGTCTTCTGGCCAGAACTTGCAAAGCTTCCCCCACAGCGCTACAGCCTTAATTACTCACCTGGAAAACGAAGTACAGTTTTTGGATTATGCAGACTGTTTGCCAAAGCCCAGGAATCTGGTGTCTGAGAATATATGCAATATATGCTTCCACTGCTTTTGGCAGTGACCCCTTCACAAAGAGAACCACCAAATTAATGATCAGGTCCTCAGTGAGACCTCATTACTACAGAATTTTAAAGATAAAACAGCCAAGTTACTTAAACACTGTAAGACTTGCCTGTAAGTTACTTTCCTTGTACTCAAGAGGCATGTGAGCTCTGTAACCTGTTTGAATGTCTTGCTCACAGCCAAGCAGTTCCTTGCTGTAATTCAGCTGACACACAGCTCACAGTAGGAAAGCTAACACCACTGCAGTGGCTTTTTTTAAATACTCAGGACTAAGTAGCTAATACCAATACCCTCAGCAAAGTATTCAATATTTTTTTCTTAGGAGAGAAACACATGGAGGTTAGGCTAAGTCTTAAATGTTTTAGGAATTTCAGAAAAGGTTATGTAAAACCATTCAAAAGCGCAAGTTTTATAATGGTTTCAAGTTTTTCAGCACTATAAATATGATAATAGCTTGTACACAGAAGCAGCTCAAGTAACAAAACCTTCTGCTACTACATTAGCTGTTTTTAGGGCACCTCTACTGCTAACAGAAATGAAAATATGTTCTGGAACACAGGGCTGGAGGTCTTGTAGCAAATACCCTATCTTATGCCAGATATGTGTAAGCTAAAAATGTGGAATATCAGGAATGGAATAGACACAGAGGAAAAAGCCAGGAGAGATTTGTAGGGCAGTTCCTTGGGTTTAGATGGAGTTCTGCTGGAATGACAACTAGGGAGAGTCTGTGCCAGCTCTAACAGTCTAGGAGGGAAAGCTGCAGCTTGGCAGGGTCAGTCTGTTTGCTGCAGCAGTGATGCTGTAACGGAGAGTTGACTTCTCTTGGGGTCCTAGGGTTGCAGCCTTCCCTTTAAGTATGAGCAGTTTGAAGTACAGATTTTACCTTTTCAGAAAAATGCAGGGGTGGAGGGAAAGCAGAGCTCTCAGTAGGCTGGATATGAGTTGACAGCCTTGCACAGGATTAGGTAACTTGTTTATGTTTTGAAGCTGATCTGCATGGGCTCTGGGTGCTGTGGCACAGCAGTAGGTGTTTAAACACCTTCCTAAATCTTAGCAATCCTCCAGGGTGTAAGAGCCAAGGGACTGGGTATTACTGCCCAAAACAACAACAGCAAAAACCCAACAAAACAAACGAACACACACATACAAAACCCCCAAAGCCCCAAAACCAACCAAAAAAACCTGCATCTGACATTTTTCACATGCACTACAATTCCAGGGATGGTACCCTGCTTTATTCTGAGATAAGCCCACTGACAGAAGCATCCACACTGCCAGATCAGGCGAGTATTTGGCTGCATACACAGCCAGAGGATCAAAGTTGTGTGAGGCTTTCTGTCTTCAGTACCCTTACCCATGGTGATGTACACTTGCTTTGTGATCTGTGGTGAAATGCACTTGCTTTGTGATAAGTATTCACAATTTCTTTCCCCTCTTAACCACGCTTTTTTTAACCAGGTGAGAAATTAAAGACAGGAACACTCCTGCCCTCTCCTTTCTGTATGTTGGTGGCTAACATGCTATAGGTGACTCTGGAAAAAACCCAAAATCATTAATAATGTTAGGCCAGATAACTTAAATCTTACAGGATGTTTTATTGTTAGCACAAAACTATTGATACCATGCTGCCAGGTTGAAGGATGGAATTAAATTCTTGGTGTGCAATGTAAGTTATTGAACACTTCTGCAGAAATCTTAACCTGAATTAAATGCAAGTTGAATTCAACATCTGTTGCACATTTAACATTACTAACTTTGAACTCTCCAGTAAATGCAGAACTGAAATGCAGTAACATGCACTATTCAATAAAGCAAAATGCAAAATGTATCATAAATAAGTATTTTATAACTTTATTAAACTCAAGACATGACAATATTCAAAATACAAAGTGAATTATTTTTTATTCAATACTGTACACAATGCAGAAATATCAGTGCATTTCTATAGCATGTATTTCACCTTCATTTAGTTTGTACTAAAACAAATAAAAAGTAAGCTTTAAAATAGCTCAAACATCTCATTCAGCAGTTTAAACTGTAAACACCTTGTTTACTTCTGTTAGGAGGAACACATTCATCTTCTGTACCCCTGTTAATGAGCATCCTTTCTCTTGTGCTTTTCTGTAAGGGGATAAATGTAACCAAACTGAGCACAAGAAACTGCTGAGGTGGCACCTCAGTGAACTTCAGTGAATGGCTGAGGCACAGTGAGGAAAAATTAAACAGCAAGAAGCAGCATCTGAAGCAGCAAGAGATGGGACTGACACTGTTCATAAATGGAATCATGCTTTTTTCCTCATATCCTCCTCCTCTTCCTCCTCCCCTAAAATACTGAACAGAAAGCAGAACACAAGACCAGCTTGTGCTGTGTTTCTGTATTTAATACAGTCATCATTTCAGACTCCAGGTGAGCACATAGTTGGTACTGCCTACCCAACAGCAACCCTGTGGCTGCTCAGGACACATTCACACATTTCTAGGATCCAGCAGGAAAAGAGCAGCAGCAGAGGCTTAGCAATAGCTGGTCCAAGTCTCTTCTAGGAAAAACTGCAATAATTGAGCCAAGTGTGTCTAGCAACTGAATTCACAAAACCTAACTCACTTTAAAAGTCTATTAGCTTCAAATTAATTTGTAAGATAGATTAATCTTTCAAAATGCACTTCCAATATGCCTGTCAAGTCTTGAAGTGGGTGTCAGATGTCACATTTACCTTCTTGTCAGACATGTCCTAGTAAAAGAGGACAGTCTGTTCTCAGAAGAATTACTGTGTGAAAGAAATTTTGGAAAACAGCTAATACAAAAACTGTACTACATTACTTGGTCTGTTGTCTGCTTTATAAGTGACTCTTAAGCAAAGATCGATTGAAACAAAAAATTAATAATGTTGACTACCAAACACGTTCATCTAGGTAGCATACAACTGGCCAACTGTGACTACTATCCCTCCATGTTTCTGTGGAATCTTTGTAGGTTTTCAGCTTGCACACCAAGACAAAAAAAGTCTTAAGAAATATATTGAATATATGCAGCATAAGAGGACTGTACCATCCACTTTTCAGTTCTCAGAGGACAGACTGCTCCTACTTCATTATCTGTGAACCGTAAGAACTTTGTAACATGATCAAGGTCAGCTCCATCCCCAACAACTGAGCTGGGACTGTGCTCCCAGGCGCTAAGGGGAAACCACGTAGGACAGGTGTTTTCGTTTCAGGGGACCACCTATGTCCATTCTGGGTTTTGAGTCCAGCTTTATTGGGGCTGAGGTGGCTGTGCAGTCACCAGACCAGGACTGAACCTCAGTGTTAGAGCTCCTCTCCTCTGCTTCTCTGAAGAATTTCTCATACTTGTCCAAATAGGGAGGTCTCTCTGGTAGCAGATAGTAGTGCGTTGAACTGGCCTTCTTACCATTTTCAATAATTGGAAGAATGCAAGGGACCCTGTTGGAAGATCCTTCACTGTTTTGTCTTTGTAGAGCTTTGCTGCTGACATACTTAGGGTCAGGTGCAAAACTCTGGGTGGGGGGCATGACCCCATTGAGGTATGATGGGAGGCTTTTGGGGCTGGGGGTGCGGGAATTGCTGCGTGACAAAGGCTCTCGGGGGGGCACTTTGGGAGGCCTGTCCTCGTCACTGTACGCACTGGAAGCCACTTCTGCTGACCACCTTCTGTAGTCTGGCTTGAGAGCCCTCGGGGGGATGGGAACCCTTGGGGGAATCTCTGGTTTATCTTCATCAGAAGTTGGAGATGATCTGTTGAAGTGTCCAGTTAGTCTGACAATGGGTTTATTGAGAGATCCAGCTGGCCCGGAGTGGGACCTTCGCAGGCGTCGATGCAGCTGCTGGGAAGGGGGATAAATACTGGATATGTACACATTTAGGCTTTGGGTAGGGTTGGCATCTTCTGGTTTTGGTCCTGTTGGAGTATCGAAATAGGCATAGTTGATCTGTCCACAGCCCCTAAAGCTCCGACGGCTCGGAGCGCTGGATTTAAAAGGAGGAAGTTCGTAATCTTCTAACAAAAAGTCAGTATCTGAGCTAGTCAGGAATTCTACCTCTTTGTCAACCTCATCTGGAGTAAAGTCTTCAGATATAGGCAGAGGGGGTAGTGGCCTGCAGCTGCGATCGTGAGAAGATGCAGACAGAAACTGAATAGGTCCATTTTTTATTGGCATGTGAGGAGGTGTTTCTTCAGAAACACAGCCCATGGTTAATGAGAGTTTACTAAAGCCAGGAACGAGATGGTCGTCGTACCTTGAGATTGGCTGTTCACTTTTGGGACTTACAGGAGGTGGACTGGATTTCTGAGATGGGACTTGGATGCAACTTCCAGCAATGTGGTCATTCATGGAAGCCTGGTTGGAAGAGTGCCCTAAAAAGGTGAGAAATTCTTAGAGACACTTTTCTAAGCAATGCTCCAGCACATGACTCTGCCACGGCGCATTTAATTCCTTCTAATGCACCAGTAAGCAATGTCTGCTTAATGTCTCCAGGTAGTGAAATGCAGGTATTACAGATCTCATCTGGTCATGGATTTATGCATTTAAGATAGTAGCAGATTATCTGACTGTTTCAGATAGACCAGTGCTCCAGTTAAATGAAGCCGTTCAAGAGATCCCAAGCATAAGCAAGAGAGCTACAAAGATCCCACCATAACACTACAACAGAACAAGTGCTTTTTACCAGATTTTTTTTTTTTTTTTTTTTGCATCAAAAGTGTAATTAGCAACTCAGAGGCTCCCTGTGTCCAGGGCGAATGGAGGGGGTGTGTTTGGGGTTCTGTTTCTCCCTCTCGTGTAATTTAAAGCAGATTTCGCACTTTGCCAGCAGAGGGCACCGCGGGGCTTTTCCCCCAATCCCGATGCGTCCGGTCACGCTTTGTACTTACCCATGGATGGCAAACGCTGCTCGGCCGAAGGGTTTAAATTGTATGTCACTGCTATGGGGTCCACATTAAAGAAAGCACTGAAAGGAAAAGGAAAAAAAAAGCCTTCACTGTAAATGAACCATAGGTCTGTACTGGCACAAGTGTTCGTAACACTCATCTCACAGACTTGAAGGTGAAAGAGATAAATTTTAGCTTCACTCACTTTTCAAATCCACCGTGGGTACCCCAGCAGGTTTTCAGACTGCCCATGCCTTGACTGGTGTGAAGAAATCCGGTTTTTAAGGGGACTCTCATCTCCTGAGCAGCAACTCCTGCAGTTGACATCGTGCAGTGTTCTCAGTCTCACAACCCTTGGTATTCAGGACTTGGCAAGTTTCCTGCAGTTTTCATTCCCTTGAAGAGAGAGGACATAAATATCAGAAATGCAAATCTGATGTTCCATGTCTCATCTGAAATTTCAGTATTCAAGGAATTAAACAGCTCTGGAGAAAGGCCTACTGTCCTAATGCCCACAACTGGAAAACTTGACCAAACTTCTTTCGAGTCGGGTTACAAAATTCAAGTACAAAACAGGTAAAGAACTAGTGCATAGAAAAAAAAGGAAAAATATGTTAAGGTATTGATACTGTGTCTCCCACAACTTCAATTGAACATAAAACTATTAGTTATTCATGCAAAAAGTTTTTCAAAAAGTTTCCTAGAACAACCTAACCTTCCAGTAGCCGTCTTCAGTTGTATCCTTCTGCTAAAGATTTTAGTTTCCACTGTAGACAACATGTAACAGCCTAGTCTGCTGTTAAGTATTATCTTCTGTAGCCTTTGCTCCAATAAACAGAATTATTGACTACTTGAATTAGAATTCTATAACTTCCTTTACATAAAATAGTAACTATTCTTAACTAACTTAAACATCCAGATACTTTAAAACAGACTCAAGTCTTCTAGCTATTTCAAACAAATTGGAAATCTAGTGATTCGAAATTATCTCAGCTGAAACTGCCCTGCTGCACTCAAATCTATATCGAATGTGTGAAGAATGCTTTATCTGGCCCATTTATGGCAGAAAAAATATGTTGGCAATTGCTTTATATTGAGTAAGGAATCACAGTCTATGAAAGAAATTGACTCACAGGAATTTGTTTAGGAAATTCATCAGGGAGGGGAAGGGGCAATGAAAAATTAGTCAGCGTTCTGAAGGCAGGAGAAATTAAGTCCAAGATTATAAAAAAGATGTTCTCTGGGTCTCTGCTTCAGCTACACAAATATCCTACATTCAGCAAGTGCAATACATTCTGTTTAAAAGAAAAATACAAAAAAAACCCTTACCAAACCAAACTCCACGCAAACCAGCTGAATTTGTATCTCTCTTAAGAGTCAGTACAATGAGCATATAATATTAATGTGAGTTTGTCCATATCCCTCCACCAGAAGAATTCCATCTAAAGAAAAGTCAACCAACTGCTGAGGGCTGGCTACATCAGGGCTCAGCAAACATGAAAACAAGAAAAGCCCTTCACAGTGGGACTGCAAGAAAATGCAGTACACACACAGGCAGCAGCTTATGCTTAAATCTGCCCAAAGCCAGGCATTCTGTGCAGATGTGTAGTTTTCCTTTTCCTTTAGGAGCAAAGATCCATCCCACTTGTCTGCAGCGTGAGGGATGGGCAGACTCCTCAGCAGGACTGCAAACCAGGTGCCTGAGGATTAGTCTGCACTCCAGCATCACTATTTGCAATTTAGGAACGATTGTTTGAGAAGGAACAACTCTGCTGTGCTCTTTCAGTTTTGAATTGGGTCCAGTATTGATCATCTTAATGCTCATCACACGTTTTTGGTGTGTGGGACCTGATCCCATTCTCCTCAGGACTGAGATGCTTTTCTCAATCACGACTCTGTGCCAACAGAAGTGGGATTGTTTTACTCACTGCCAGATACCCAATATATTTTAGGCAGGCATTTCAGAATAACTCAAGACTTTAACAAAAGTGAACGAGGGCCAAACCAGTGTTCTGTGCACTGCAGCACTCCCACTTCATCCAGCCCTCCTGATTTTAGTAAAGACCATGTTCTTCTTCCTCTCCAGATAACTTCTTTAAAAAGCTAGCTTAACCCTGGAATTTTTTTCGTAACGCAGTTCAGTTGGACTCTGCCCAGTAACAGGAACTTCAGATATTTAATACAAAATTAAATAAAACCACAGAGCCCCTGGAAGCAATAACATAGTTTTGTAAGTGCAAGCAGAACCATTCTTGTCAGGGGAGCAGAACACGAGAGGTCCCCATTTGTCAAAACAACTTACGCACCACAGTACACATATAGCACCCATTCTAAAATTACTTCATACCAACATAATTTCCAAACAAAACATCCATCTTATCAGCTCACACTGTATTGAACAGTGATTATTTTGTGCCTCACGGATCCTATCCTATTAGCAACATATCTACAAAAGAAAGAAAATTAATTAAGAGAGCTTAAGGCTAATGCCTGCCATCCATTTCAGTATTTCCGAAGGCAAATGCAAGTCACAAGTTTGAAAAATGCTGGTACAGAACAGTGATTAGTCAGCAAATGATTGTACTCCACCTCAGTGCGGTGTACAAGATCTGACAGGACCATGAGACATTGATTATGATATAGAAAATGAGAGGAGGGGGAACAACTGCTGCAGTCGGAGAGCACATGTCCCGTGCTGGCTGCGATAACACACAACCCTTGCAGGGCTTGTTAAGAAGCCCAACCTCCACCAAATCCCACGCCTAAACCACTACTAGTAATTACTGTGTCAGCTTTCTGAATGCTGTCTAAATCTCAGCTCTCAAGACGGAGTTGCACAATCCCCTCTCTGAAATCTCTCTGGAATGCTAAGCTCAACATCTGAAACAGACTGAAATATTTACATACTCTAGGAAAAGGTAATTTTCACTCGTTTCAATCAGTCTTTACTTTTTAAAAAGAAAGCACGATTTCTATAGCTGTAAAACTTGTTCCATTCGTCAATGCCCTCTCTGTGAATTCACAGGTGATTTGCCCGATTTCAGAGAGTTATGAAACTGTGCCTTAAGCTAGGATATATCAAGAGAGGTAGTGCTTTCACTAAACCACCTCGTTACTTTTTCAGTGGAGTCTAAAGAAATGGTGCTTGTATTTTAAAACATGCATAAGCTTGTTTGAAGACAGTATCTGAAGAGGGAGACGGGAGAATAGAGATTGGATACAAAGTTTGTCTTTTAGACAGCACGTTCTTACTAAAGCTCAATGGTGCATATTCTAGTAATTGGTAGTAAAAAAAATAAAATTAACAAGAGCCAGACATGAAGGTATAAACATCAACAGTTTTCCCTGTTAACTGCTGCCCCAATTCTGCCTCCTTAAAAGTTTAAGGATCTAAACTTAGCCATAAATAACACCAAACTATATTTGCTAAAGAAAATGGACACTACGAGTAATGAAGCATTCTTGATCTCACATTTGTGTGCTGCTCATTTGCACAGAGCGGGCTTTCAGTGACTCTGCTTGCCTGACCTACTTAGGCACAGCTTATGGCAGTTAGGAAGGTGGGAGCACTTTTGAAGATGTTACAGTTTGGGTTACTCCAAAGAAATGGAGTACAAACGAAAAGCGTGGCTGGTAATTTCTACAGGGCATTTACAAGCCAAGGAAATTGGAAGATTTGCTGGTGCAAATCCATTGCCACCCTTCCCTGTAGGGCAAGGCAGCAGTGCAGAGGGGGTACCTGCAACCATCCAGGCCTGCTTGTATTAACAAATCTCAGTAACAGCACTTATTGGAGAGGAGACTGATTTTTCAATTTGTTTTTACAAAACCAAATATACCTTCAGACTTCAACGGGACGGCTGTGTGTAAGCTGAAAAGAGTCCAGTGTATCCTTAAACAATCGTGTATCTACAGAGTGACAGCTGTGGAAAGATTCCTGTGGTAAGCTGAACTATGGCAAACAGACAGTTTTCATACAGATACCTGCTAATAAATACTTGTGTGACAACAACAGTAAACCTCTGTTTAGAAACTGAGAGGCATTTGCATCTATTTAACTCAGCCTATTACCTATCACTAATCACACACAGAATCTTATTACTCTGTTCCCTGTTCTCCCAGCCCCAGTGCCACCAAATATTTGAGGTAAATGAAGCTCCTAACAAAGAAAACCTTTCTGGTAGGCACAGGAGACAAAGCACGCTCTAGAACGTTTCCTGGGATGGGCATGGAATACAGGGATTTGCTGGACAGATTTCTGAATGCCTGTACAAAATTTCGGCAGGTTTATAAAGGCAGCACTCCTGACAAGGAGCTTCTCTACTTCTTGTAAGAAGGGGGAAAGAGGGGAAGGAATAAGTAAGACTTGCTTACCCCCTTCTGGGAGGGGAAGAAATGTGTCTACCTTAAATCCACCTTAAAACCTATTTTTGCTCACCTTGCTACCACATTATCTTTAACAAATCTCAGAAGCAATTCATAGGAGGAGGGGCACATTTTTGCACCACAAGTCATCTACTCCAGCTAGCTGTTCCTTATTTGACAATGTGATGTAATTTCCTTTTTCTCCTCTGACTTTCTATTTAACATAAGTACCTGAGATAGAGCCACCCCTTTTCAGATTTAAGTATTTCAGACTTCCAAGTACTGAATTCTAAAAACCTAAGTGCTGTTAATATACTTTTCTGAACTCCAAATACTTTAAAAAAATGTTTAAAATTCTGTTTCTTTAGTTCTCTTCCCTCAAAGTACTTCTCTCTTTGCAGCTAGATGAACGCTGAGTGCCAACACTTAGCAGAAACAGTCTCATGAGAAGGGTAATTTAAATCTATTCACTTAATAAATAATTGGATCTTCCCTACTGTGCACCAAACCTCCACAGTGCAGTTCAGTATTCCTGAGTCAGAGGCCAAAGCCTGCTCAAATACAAGCCTTACTTAGAAGGTATTTCCATTTATAGGAATTAGATTCTTTACAGTTATTGTATAAATGAATTCCATTCCTAACTTTGAGATTTTTTTCTACACAATCTGCCAACCAGAAATGGAATAATCTGTGGTAAAGAATTTACAACTATGATCACTAAACATTCAACTCATGGGTGCTTGCAAATAAAACTAATCCTATGGGTATACAACAGACAAATCAACTGAACAGCTGACAAACTCTGTACTTAGATTGTAACAGTCAGCTATTTGGAATATATTCAAAGAACCACAGTTCATCAAGGAGTTTAAGTTCAGTTAAAATTTGGGCTACCATTTCACAGTCCCACACAGCAAATGGGAGTAACCTGTAAATTGCCAGTAGAAAACTAATAATTAAATAGCAAGACAATTGCCTTGCCTCTGCTTGTCAGATTTCAGATGCATGCTTAAGGTATGGTACTTCACCCTCCTGAAAATTTTAATGTGAATATAGACAGCTTACATTCAGGAAATAAAAATTCCTTCCCAGCTGACTCAGACTCATAACCATAGTGTTAGACACACTGTGATAAGTTTAAATTCTGTTTTCTACTACAGAGACCTGGAACTGTTTTTCTCTGAAATAAGTCCTGGACTGCAGAGCATGGCAGACATGGGGCTTCACCAAGAACTGCCCCCGACTCAACAGATAGGTTTCTATTAAAAATAAATAAAATAATTATCCCATATAGGTAAATTGAAAGAAAACTATGTTTGCGCATAAAGTAAATCGAGTGAATACTACAGGCGATTTGAGCAGTTTAACTGGATTATAAGGGCAATTCACAAACGCATGTGTGATGCAGAGGCATCATTCGCCAGTCCAGCACGACAAAGATCCAGCTATTCCCAAAACGACCAAAGAGCCCTTTTCTCCGCAGAGCCCTTCCCATCCAGTTAATATGTAATGAGGTACTGTTATCTTTGGATCAAGCACAAGGAATTTTTTGCTTTTTCAGAAGGCAGCGCAGGTTCCTCGGTGCGTGCTGCAGTGACAGGAGCCCACCGAGGGCTGCTCGCCGTGTCCCAGGCTCGGCTGTCAGCGCTGAAGGACACAGCCACGGCTCCAGATTTAACCACCGCAGACCGGCTATTTCAGAAAATCGAGGATAACTGCGTAATGAGGCATTAAGTCACAAAGAAATGTTTATTCTAAATTAAGCCAGCCTAAATTAGAGTGCGAAGCGCAGAGCCCGAGCCCACAGTGCGGTCTCTTGTTTACTCAGGGCAGGGAGAGCAGCAGCGAGTGAGCGAACACTGATCCTGCTCGGGCTCGGGCAGCAAACGCGCGGCACGCCGCGCTCATTCCCGAGAACGCGGCTCCCGTCCCCCCTGGAGGGGCTCCGTCCGCGGAGGGCGAGACCCCCATCCAGCCCCGGGGCGAGCGGAGCCGCCGCTGCCCCCCC
>VWZN01017407.1:20150-70699 GCA_013396955.1 Regulus satrapa | reverse complement strand
AGCGCGGAGCCGCGGCGAGCCGAGGGGCTGGCCCGCCCCGGGGATCGGTTCTGCTCGGCGCTCTGCTCGGCGTTCCCCGATCGCTCGGAGCGGCCGCTGCCGCCCCCGCGTTCCCGTTTCCCGTCGCCCGTTCTGTCCGCCCGGCGTTGCCGCGGTGCCGCTGTCGGGGCACGCTGCGGGAGCCTCCGCTCGCCCCGTGCTCTCCCCGCCGCTGCCGCGCGGTTTTCTCTCCTGAGCGGGTCCGGGCGGTGCGGTGGGGCCTTGCCTTGTTCTGCAAGGGAATCCCTGTCCTTCAGTGTTGCCAGAAGGAGAGAAAACACCGAACCCTTCGCTTGTAGGGGTTGTGAATATCAGTTTTCTTGAAATAGGCGCGTTCGTGTTGAAATAAATCCGTCTTGGTGTGTAAATGATTTATTTGGCATCTTGAGAAAATGCGGGTGGGCTGTCACAGATTCGGCAGTGTTTTATATCTAGGCGTAGGTCTGTGGTGGTAAATAAACCACGGTGGTCAGGAGAGGAGGGTTCATGGTGGAAGCTGCTGCTTAAAGACTTCCGAGAGTATTTACAATGCTGCTGTTCATTACAACATAAACAATAAGAATTGGGCTTTGATCAGTTCTGCTCTACGCTGCAATCATTTCTTTGTTGGAGGATCACCAATGCGAGACTCTTGAAACTCCCAGCGTCGAGAGGTGTTAGTGATAGGATTAACAAAACGTGTCTTTATCTATGCTTTTGTAATTGAAGGGATGTTTTAAGCAAGAAGAATTCTCGATTTCAGTGCGTGTCTGCAGTTGACTTCTGCTCTTTTCTCTTGGCGTTTCTTCAGAGCTCTGCTGAAGGCCCCCCCCCATCTGCCCCTGTCCTCGGGGACAATAAGATCTCCTACGGTGTATTTTTATGTTAAGAACTGTTGTACTGCTGTAGAAATAGAGGTGATGTGAGACAAAAGGGCAGGGCTATAACCTAGGAGAGATTTCCAGGGTGAAAAGTGATGAAGAGGTTCTCTAAATTTGACTGGACCCCTCCCTATTATGCAGGTGAGAGGGAGTGAAAAGAATATGAGGGGAAGTAGAAGCCATCGGAAGGAAGGAAGGAGGGGAGCAGAGCGTGGGTTTGTGATTTTGATCAACTTTTGATCCACAGAGACTGCAGGATGTTTGTGTTCTGCAGGCAGTGGCTTGTGCATGCTCAGAGACTGCTTCCAAGTGTTTGCTGGACTTCCATTGTTCTGGGCTTGAAGACCGTGGCTAATTATTTCTGTGGATAAGCTGGCCCTGCAACACAAGTTATCTCGAGTTTAAATTGTCCTGGTTGCATGAGGAGAAACTAATATTTTTTTTCTTTTTTTTTTTTTTTTCTTTTTTTTCCCCCTTTTTTCCCCCCTCTTTTTGTTTTTTAAATTCTGGTGTGTTGATGTACACACTGACCGATATGCAAACAGTTCTAAATGTTGTAATGAACGGATACAAAGGACAAACTTGTCTTTAAAATGTTTTTTGGCTTTTTTTCACAGATCTTTCACCGAGTGGGGACCTGACTTCAGTAGGACAAACCCCTGTAGTGCCTCTGTAGTGGAACATGGAGAATAATGGATGTTTGGCTTCTTTACTTGCTGATACCTGAGAATCTTTGATGCAGGAAAAGAACTTTCAGGTATTCCCTACAGGTGATACCCCATGGCCTCTGGACCTCTATCGCCAGGCCTTGTTTGATTTTGTTGGACGATTTCAGAATTCGTTCATCTGCATGTAATTGTACAGAATTTCTGTCTCCCACTGTTAAATAAGTTTACCTATGGCACTCAAACTCCCTGCCTTACATTTCTGACTGTTTGAGTGAATAAAAAGCGTTGGGTAATGGTGGCACTTGCAATATTTCTGTGCTGACTCGAGGACAGAGGAAATGGAATCCTGCACCAACAGTTACATTCCCACTTCTCTCCCTTCTTTGCAACCACCTCATAGTTCTGTAGGCGTGTGTAAACCACGTTTTGTAATTTGCTAAGTGCCCTGAAGACCAACTCCTGAGTAGTCTCCAACACCATGGGTCATCAATACTAATAACAAGCCTGCTAGAAACAACAGCTCAGTATTATGAGAGGCCTTAGACCTCTCCTCTAGCAGGTTTGGGGATGGAGAGCAGCCTTTTCTGTGTCTAACAAATGAAATGTCTGGATTCTGTGAAAAGAAGAACAGCATGGCCTTTCATTTGAGGGCTCTCTTTGCAGAGGGGATTCTCTCACGGGGGATTCTCTCTCGGTGTCCTTTGATCACTTGTGCTGTTTCCAGCTTGCTTTGCAGCCTGTACCTTTCCA
Source organism: Regulus satrapa (assembly GCA_013396955.1). NCBI lineage: Eukaryota > Metazoa > Chordata > Aves > Passeriformes > Regulidae > Regulus > Regulus satrapa. The sequence continues at coordinate 68,382 of VWZN01017407.1, read as the reverse complement.
ATGATCTCAGTCCCCTTCATATTTCCTGTTTTCAGTTTCAGTTTCTCCTGTTTGTTTTGAGAGGAGAAAGGCATACATGTAAAGCAGCAGCTGGAGAAGCACGAGGCAAAATCTTTTTAGCAAGTTGGAAAACTACAAAAACTTTAATACTGAAAGACTTAGTGGAAAATAATAGATATATATTTTAGTATAGAATGTTAGATAACGCCTCTGCACAGTCATTCTTTAGATTGTTGTGAGTTTATTTTTTTTTTAAGCCACCTTCCATAAACAACTTTGTTTTATGGTAGCTGCTGCTGTATTATTGCTTAATCATACTTATTTGTGGTAGATGCTCTCGAGCAGGAAGCTTGGGGTTTTTTTTTTCCATGCTCTTTTGGTGAGCATGCCTCCTGTCTGGTTGCCTGAAAGGGACTGAGCAGCTTAGACACTTTTCTTTTTGGCCTTGTTAATGACTAGAAAAGGTAATTGTGGTCAGTCATCAGAGAGGAAGAGCTTTCCTGAAGAGAGGTAAACAAAGTGCAGGTTGGATGCCGTGGTGTTATTTTTTGCATGACTCGTTATGTGAGTGAGGGTGGTGTGGATGCATTTCTGTTGCACCTCCAGAGGTGCTTCTGCACAGCCAAGATCGTGTGTCACAAGGTGTTTCAGATGGGCCTTCATGAACCTTTCGGTGAGACAAGCAAAGCTAGCACAATGCAGTGCAGAAGGTGGTTTGGGAATAAGTCTTTCCATCGTGAGATGTTCTGAATTCTGTCATTATTCAACAGATTAAAATTCAATACATTTACCTTGGCTTGGATGCTGGCTGCCAGAAGAAATGAGTTATCGTGTGGCTCTTGGCCTCTTTGGTAAAAATCACAGCCTTTGCCTTGAGCAGGATCAGGATGAGCACAGTAGGAGTTAAACTGCAATCCTGATGCATTTTCTCTTGTTCAGATAAGATAAACCAGCAAATCTGCTGTTTTGTGGTAATCTGGCAGCGTGGCTCTACATATGAACGCTGAGGTTGAGCGCTCTGGTGGTACCTCTGACATGAAACATACACAAACCATGGAGTTATCTAAATTTTGAACGTGTACCACCCTAAACTGAGGGAAAGCAACTTAAGCTTTTAATGTTTATTTTATTGTTTATTCCAGGGGGAACATATACACATGGGACACATCAGAACTGCTGAGCTGACTGTCAGCCAGAGGCTGCTGGGGTGACCAGGAACTGATGTGCCAGTACAGGAGTGGGGAAATCTCTCCCAAATTACAAGCAGTTAACCTTTATAGGTCTGTTCTCACTGCACAGGGCATGCTGAGCAGTGTCCTGTGGGATAGAGGAATGCAGGGAAGGGGCAGAGAGGATGAGGTTAAGGCATTCACAGATCAGCAGCGCAGACTCTCGCATAACAAGGGTAACAACATACAACTGTACAGACCTGATGCTGAAATTCAGCTTTGAACAGGGGCCATTACTCAGTCTTTGTTTGAATTGTCCCTATACAAGACTTTAAAGCAATTGGATAATGCTAATTTGCCTCTTAAGCCATCTGTAGAAGCTGACACAGATAGCAAATCTTTTATGCTTCAGGCATGTGGAAGTGGTTTGTGATGCAAACATACTATCTAAAAGTGGAAATGCAGCATGGCATTTGTGAGTTCTTGTCTGTGTACCTTGATTACATCTCTGTCTGAATGCTGCAAAATACCAGAAGTTCTACTTGCTTCAAAAACTAGTCACAGAAAGCCTGATGAAAGAAAAATCCATTAAGGCTCTAGGGAAAGTGCCTTGTATCAGACTGCTGGGAGCTGGGAGAGGAAGTTGCCCACTGCCCTAAACATTTGTTTCCTTATTTTAGCCCATGCTAGGGCAACATTGCATTAGGTGGACCTTTTGGGGATTTGGGGCAGTGCAGCTGCTGTTGGAATGCAACATCTATATTTTTCATTCCCTTTAATACTTCAGTCAGACTTTTCTGTATTTTTCCCAGTTTACATAACTGGGCATACAATGATTTTTTTTCTGCTTACACGATTCAGCTCAGGCCCTTGTCTCTGCAGTTGTATCCTGAATCCTTTCAGGAAAGGCCTGTGCTGGTTTTGGAGTCTGGAGACCACAGAGAAGGAGAGTGCTACACAACTTTTTCGGTGTAAGGATCCCTTGTTGCTGTGAATGAGGAACGTGTGCATACTTCACTGGTCAGATTTGTATGAATGCAGTTGCACCAGCCAAGTGTAGGGCAGAATGAGTGTCTTGCATTTCCAGTTTAGCCAGAAGACCCACAGAAGGGAGGAAACTCATGGGTCAGTAAAGGAGGGCTAAATTAGAGGTTAGCATATTCAAGTGTCTAGACAGCGAATACAGACATACTGCAAAATTCAGTCTGTCAGGGAGTGGAGAGTCTAGATTAAAAAGCCATTTCAAAGGCACGTTGCCTGAATGGGGTAATCATGTGCTCAGACTTTTTCAGCACATAAGCATAAGCTGAGTGAGGGAAGAGATCAAAAAAGGACACAAATATTGACACAGAGTCTGTAGCAGCTTAGACTGGAATGGAACTCGATAAATTAAAAATAGCTGGTTGTTCACACTTGTGTTTCCCAGAAATGGCCCCAGCCGCATCTGTTTTTTACCCTCCGTTCTGTAATGTTTGAACAACTCACAGAAGCGTTACCTCCTTCCTCCTGCTCTAGAGACATGGTTACACGGTCCTCCCAAACTGAGCTCATTCTTGCTCTCGGGCATGTAAACTCTGCCTGTGAACTGGTCATCAGGAAGCCGAGCTTTAGTCTGGTGAAATACCCGGAGCTCACTTAATCCGTTAAGATTGTGTGCTTGTAGGGCATTGTGTGCTTTTAGGGCAGTGTCCAGAGACATCCCACTGGAACAGGATGCTGGGCACATCAGCAGAGGAGCCGACTCAAATCCCAGTTTAACTGCTCTGCTGCATCCCATCTCCTCATTTGCAGAGCCAGAGGACTTGTTGTCAGCTGACGGGCTCAGCTGTGTTTTTGTGCCCTTCAGGCATGGTATTTCACACAACTGCAGTGCTGTGCATAATGACACTTTGGGGGAAGTTCCTGGAATCCACCTATGTGCCCTGCTAGGGTCTGCAGCACCCCTGAAGTTCCTTTGCAGCCTCCAAAAGAACGTGTAGTGTTCTGTTACCGTTGTCTGCTATGCTGTTTCATTTTCATTGTGCTTTTTTGTTGTCACGCTCGTCTCACTGCGGTCAGTACATGGATAGACGTTGTCTTTGTGGCCTGACAAATACTGGATGCATTCACACAGTATTTTGCAGATAGAGGTGTCTCTTCAAAACAACTAGAGCCTTGTTTTCAGGACAAAACAGGAGCTCCCGAAAAATTCCTAAATAAGGACTTGATCTGTAACTGTTGTTACAGATGCTAGCAGTCTATAGGCAAGCCTAGAAGTCATCAGTCTTTTACAGTCATAATTAGACAGTATGCTTCACTGGGACTGGAAGCAATGGTAGGAGGCAGCTCTTTGTTTCTCTTTGCCTTTTTCTGTGCCTTGTTCTATAATTTTTAGCTATTAAAGATAAAATGCCATAGCCCAAGAGCCATAGCTCTTGATAAAATAGTTTATTTATGGAGTATGTTAAGGAAACGTCCCTGTCTGACCATGCAGGAGCCACTCTGGCAGTACCACTCACAGCACCTGAGCAGGGACCGAGGCCCCTCGGCAGCTGCACACCCACATCTGCAGTCAAGCCAGGCTTCCCATCGGAGTCTCAGACATCCTGATCCATGAAATAATTTCATCTTGGCAAAATAACTAAATAACAAAATAACAGCGGGAGATGCTGTCTCTGAGAAGGGACCCCAAACAAAGGGGCTTTTATATCCCTGCAATCTAAGCATGCAAAAGTCAAGGGGTTGTGCTGCTGGCTCTGAGTGTCCCTCCCCTGGCTGGGCCACAGTCCCCAGGCCCTTTGTTGTGCTAAGTGCCAGCAGTTCATGACCTCTTCCTTGGTGCTCTACCACCCAGAGCTCTACCTGAACTGTAGCTGCACCCTGAGCTACCTGCACTGAATGGATTCCCCCAAAAATATCATCAGTATCCATCCTTGTGATCTCTACAGAAGAAAGAGTAAGCAAAAGTGACAGCCTTCTAGAGGTATAGCAGGCTGTTTAAAAAAAAACCCATCACCCAAGGAAGCTTGAGATGCCTTGTGCATCACACGGGTATTTTTGAGTCCTCTGAAAGCTCAAAATTCCACATAATAAGGGGATTCCACAGATGGTACAAGATTTGGAGGTGGGATAGTGAGTGGCTTTGGTGAGCCAGGGAGGTACGAGCAGACTGAGCAGGAAGGACAGTGGGAGTAGAGCTCATCTGGTTCTCATTCTGAACCAGTCATTTCAGTGGAAAAGCTGTATATATAGCAGCAGTATTTGGAAACAGTTCCAAGTGTATCATTGTAGAAATTAATAGTTTGGTAACTTGACTCCCCAGTAGGAGAAAGTTAATTTTATTCATATTTAAGATTCTGCCTATGTGGGGCATGTGGAAGGGGACACAAGTGTCTGCTGAGCATTTGTATTTTGAGATGTGTGTTTGTATTTGCACTACTCATCCTGTACCACAGACACCCCCAACAAATTGAGACAGTGCTGGTGAACTCACGTCTGGGGATTTTTGGGCATGTCAAAATCTGACATGTACTTTGATGTCTTTTTATGAATGACACCTTCAATTCCAGAGCCTAATGCTCTCCTCACCTGAGTGGATTTGTGCCTACTAATAAAACACTGATTTTCTGAGAAGTGAATCTCTACAGAACCTAATGATTTTGCTGGGGAAGTAGGTTAATCAACATATCTGAATTTTGGCTCTTAGAATGAAATAGCTGATTGCTATTTTAAATATTTATTTATAAGTATTTTAAATGTTGTCTTTGGATTATAAAAATACAAATTGAGGGAACAGTCTGATTCTGTATGTTTCTCTACTCTTTCCCTCAGCCCCTCCCAAAAACTCCACCTAAAAATACTTTTTCTTCCTTTGATTGCCATATTGAACTATATAAATTGTGGTGGGTATTTTTCAAATACTGAACTGAACTCAATTCTATGTTATGAAATTTAAGAAATTTTTGAGGGATAAATAATTCATGAAATTTCTTGGGTTTAAGTACTTTGCAGAATAATTCCTGGGAATTTTGAGCAACTAAATAACTTTAGTTTTAGCACATCTTTAGCTACTTAAATTACATGGTGTTTGTTCCATCATAAGGATTGCCTTTTGAGTGTTAATCAAAACTGTGTGAGTACCTGAGTTGAATGTATAACCTTTAGTCAGTTTGGAGGCATCTGGGTTTATATTTTTAGCAAGGATTTGTAGTAATGAGATGGAGATGTTGAAAGTAGGTATGATTGAACTGAATTTGCTGTTGAGCTGAATATATGGAGGGGAGAAAAATATTCCTGCCTGTGCTTCCTCCTTTGCCATTCCTATGAACAAAGGAAGAATCATTTTCTTTGTAATTTAGCACCTGGGAATCCTATCCCAGATAAACTTTAGCATTTCCAGGAAGTCATAGGTACTTCTCTTTAAAACATCATTAGTTTGTCTTTGTTTTCTCCTTCTCTAATTGGCACTTTCCATTCTAATAAACCAACACCCACAAACTGTGCAGCCACATGATCTTTTCAGTTAATACAAATCGTCATTTCCAGTCCAATAGACTCAGTTAATTGTGCAAACCTGCAACACACCCATAAAGTGGCTATCAGGTTTGTTATGCAATGATGACTCATGAAGGAAATGTGGAGTGTAATTAAATACAGTGATGCAAAGATAGTAGTACGAAGCCAAAATCAAAGTATAAGTGATAATCATCTGTATTAAATGTTTGTTTCTGCATGTTGTTTTCAGAAATTACTTAAATTATAAGTTATCTGGCTGCTGCACACATGCCTGGCATATGTTTTGACAAGTTAAAAAGTGACCTGCAAACCTGTAAATAAGCTGAACTAAGTCTGATATCAAAATAGTCTTTTGAGGAAGGAAGGGTATGTGGCTCAATCTCAGACTTGTCACGTGGGCACTTTCTAATTCTGGTGTGATCTCCCAAGTTTTCTGCTCCTGTGGGGAGCAATAGATTCAAAGTAAAGCCTCCATGAAGACTTTGCTATTAAATGATTTCTAGTAATACAGGCCTATTCTCCAAGTTACTTTATTATTTCCACTCTCTAGCAGGGAAAGATGCTCTCTGTGTCTCAATGGAGAATTTTGGGCTTTATACAGAAGACAGATTTTTTTGCTGATGGGTTGATTTCTCTTAAATACTCTTTTTATAGCTTTGAAAATGAGCTTCACATATAGAAATGCTCCCATGCGGGAGGATGGCTGCACAGTACTCTGCAATTATGTTATTTTTAGCTTTTCCCAAGCTGATTGCTGTATGAGAGAGCACTTTCTTGTCTAACACACACAACTAACACCGGTGCTAACCTCTGGCACATTCGTGGTAAGTACATTAAGAACTGTTTTTCTTCTCTGTCAGATGGTTTTTTATGTTCCAGTGTAGCAGCTGACAGCAGCTCAGCAGCGTTGTCTCCTGAAGGCAGCTGGCTGACTCCCAAAAGACAGCCCACATTTCAATGGAAAAAAAAGATAATCCAGAACGATGTGTAATGAAAGTAACATCCATTCAGGATCTTGTGTGTGTGTGTGTGTGTGTGTGTGAATGCTGAAACAGTGCACTAATTGAAGTTCTGAATGCCAGTCTTCTGCTTGGCTTTGGATCCAATAAAAGCCAAGAGATTTGTGTGAGGGAATAAATGTAGCATGAGAAATGCCCCAATGGGTCAGACCCACACACCGTCGAGGCCAGTAATCGAACTCCTGTGGGAGCAAGAGCAAAGGCCACCTCGAGGAAGGTTTACAAGCCTGGATGCTTTTTGTGTCCAGTCCTCCTGCACTCTCCCAGGGGCCGTGGCTATCCCTGCCTGCTCCTGTGTTTGCTGGTTGCAGATCAGTTTTTCCATGCCTTTGGTCCCATTTTGAACCTGCCACCTCCGCAGCTGCTGCTGGTAGCAGGAGCTGTGGGTTTCTTGTTCATAGTGTAAAAAAAGGGCTTTATCTGCTCTAACCCAGTGTGCTGCTAGTCTCTGCAGGAGCCCCTGCTCCTACAGTCATAGTGTCTGGCAAATTCCACATGGAGAGAGCTGCATATTCGGCTTGTTTGTTGCCCGAGTTTTGTTAACCTGTGTTGTAATCCCTCCAATCTCCTGTAGCCTTTCTCTGCTCCTGATGGAAATCTCAGCCCCACTGGTCTCCCCTCATGAACTCCTGTTCCTTTCATCATTGTAGTTGCCTTTCTCCCTGCATTGTGCTTGTGCAGAGATCAGAGCCACTGTGTCCTTCTACTTTTTGTTGTCTGTTTTTGGCAGCTGCCCCCGTTTGAGCCAGTGGTTGTGGAGGGCTGTTGGATTGACTCACTGAAGTTCTCAGCTCAGCATTGCATAGGCCTGGCTCACACTGATTTCCCATAGATTTCTCTTACCTGCACTGAAGCTCCTCTGCTTCCTAAAGCAAGCAGAGGGCATAGGAGTTACCTTCTCTGCACTGCAGGGGAGTCCATACAGTCAGTGTATTGACTTTAGACTATTACATTTCCATCGAGTTTATGTACATTGATGGTTTTGATGTACTTACAAAATTTTGCTCCTACAGAAATTTCTCTGAGAAGTGGCAGCAGCCATTGATTGCTTGGGATCATGGTGTTATTGGTTGGAAGGAAAAAAAAAATCTGTCTTCTTTTTTAGTTCAATTCCTTCAAGTATAGAAGTGTATGCTTGTGTTAGTGGCAACATTAATTTAATTACTCTGAGTGCAGTGGGTTAGGATGTTGCTCCTTCTGCTGGGCTGGGGCAGCAGCCCCACTTGAGAGCTCAGCAGGAGCATAAGCAGCAGATTTCAGCAAGTCAGCTGTTTTCAGGCCTTTTCGTTTTCTTTCTGGGCATTTTTCCAGGAGTTAGTGGAGGAAATGCTTTATGATTTAAGGCGTGGAGGTTCTTGATTCAGTTTGTAGAATGAGCTGGTTCTGGGCTATTTTAAAACAAACACAGTCTAAGGAACGCGTGGCTTTAAGCAGTGCTTGTTTCAGTGGAGTCACCAGCAAAGGTGCCACTCCAGGGCAGGGTGAGCTCAGGGTGGCTGAGGGGCTGGTCCAGCACGTCTTTGTGTCCAGGAAAGGAGGATGAGGAAGAGGGCTTGAAGCAGGAAGCCAACCATCAGCTTATCATCTGTGACAGGTCACGAGAGCCAGCTGCTGAACCCCTAACAGATATTGGACTGAAACTGAAGCTCCCTCTGTCCCATTTCTAACAGGTTTTGCTTTCATGTTTACTAGTGGCTTCTGTTGGAAGAGAACGCAGGGATGGAGTTGAGTAATGTGTTATGTGTTATATAAAACAAATCGTGCTTGCTGTCAAATAAAATTCACGGTGGAATATTAGAACACATTGCCAGGGAGGGGTGAACAGATTTTTGACAAGGCAACCCCACTGTAGTAGGCTTGAGAAGAAAAGTACTGGCAATTGTCCCAGGGATGGAACCATCCTTACCTGTTTGTTTGCTAAGTAATTGCTGTGTGACACCTGAGTGCAGGGGGTTGATCCTGGCTGGATGCCAGGCACCCACCAAAGCCTCTCTACCTTTGCCCTCCACACCTGGACAGGGGAGAAAAAACATAACAAAGGATTCACGAGTTGAGACATCACTCACCAAGTGCTGTCTCAGGCAAAACAGGCTTGAATTAGAGATATTAACTGAATTTATTACTAACAAAATCACGAGCAGGATAATGAGAAGTAAAAACACTTTCCTAACACTTCTCCCTTCTGAGCTCTACCACCACCCCAGTGCTGCAAGGAGACAGAGAATGGGGTTATCAGGTCATGATTTTTCCCCCTCTGCTCAGAGAGAGGGAGGGGGAAAAATCCTTCCTCTGCTACAAAATGGAGATGCCTAAGAATATCCTATGCCTTACAAGTTATATAAAAGATCAACAAGGTTGTTTGGCAAGCAAGTGAACAGGAAGAAGTGTCACGAGCATCATTATTTCTTGGTGTCAGAGTGAAAGGGTTGATTTGATAATTTGTCCTGATAGCTGAGTAACCCTGAGTCACCCAAAGTAAGACTTGACTGCTCCAGTCAGATTTAAGGTTGCTGGGATATCCCAGTCTGTAATCTTTTTTGTTGTTGAAATCCTTTCCCCCTTGGGTGGGGAAGCAATCTGTCAGGATTTTCCTCATGCTGCTATTCACCTGGAATTCCTTCAGGGATGGTTTACACAGCTGCATCACATCTGCCTGCAGTCCTGTAGCAGTTAGCACAGGGCGCAGGAGCTGTGATAGCATTGTCTCACAGCACCAAAGGCTGTGGCTTGATCTGCCCTGCTGTGTCTGCTAGTCTCCAGGGCAGGAGCTGAAGGCAAGGAGGTTGCTATTCATCCTGTCTGCTTCTGAGAGATTTTTTGTGAATGCTGTGCAGTGAGGAAGGAAACACTCCAGTAGATGCAGTTATCTGCAGAGTGGGAATGTTCTGGCCATCCTTCCTCTTGCACTGAGGAATTCAAGCAGAAGAGGTAGCATGGGATCTTTCTTTGCATGTACCTGCAGGCATTCTTATTGCTGAGATTGAATGGGTCAGCTGATGAGAGGACAAGAGCAAGAAATCCCAGGACCATTTCTAAGCAAAAGGCAGGAAGGTGTGGGGGATGGCGTGGTGAGAGAGGTCAAGGGTGAGCAAAAGGAATGAGGGGGCAAGTGGGAGAGTCAGAAGAGAGCAGGGATCTGAGTATGCTTCTGTGACAGCTAGGAAACGAAGGGAGGAGATTGTCAGAAGAATTTCTGTGGTTGAAGAGACACATTTCTGTGGGTATGTGTGAGGGGGGACTTTCTCACAGTGAAGCATTGGAACAGGTAGTTCAGAGGGGTTTTGCACTTGCTACCTGTGGAGGGTTTCAAGATCAGACTGAATCAAGCCCTGAGTAACGTGGTCTGACCTAGTGGCTGCTGGTCCTGCCTGGAGAAGGATGTTGGAACAGAGACCTCCCGGGGTCTGTCCCACTGTAAATTGTCATACAATCCAGTGTGTACTAAGCACAGGAAAAAGAGAAAGCTTTAAAAGCACCTTTGTCCAGCTTGTTCAAATTCTGTTTTTCCAGATGTGACCTTACCCAGAATACTTGTGTATTGTTTGCTTTCATGATATTTAAAACCAACACAATGTTTAACTTCAGAAAAGTTGCCTTGTAAAAATGCTGGCATGAGGAATTGCGTGTATTACTGTAAGGGTTTTTTATGGCAAATTAAGCCTTCTTAAAATTTCTTCCTGTATATGGGAAGAAAATGCTTTCCCCAATAAGGAGCTAAGGACAGAAACTCCCCAACAACTGCTGTGTTTAAAGACAATGAATTTCACAACTGCAGGACCCAGCTGCTGATGTTTCCCAGGAATTCATTTGAAATTGAATTTAGCTTTTTTTGGTGTTTTTTTCAGTCAGCTAGCCATGGCCCGGCTGAAAAAAAGTTTATAAACACCTCGCAGTAAAGTCACAGGAGTCTCTGAAAATAATTCTGTTCAAAGAACCTGGATTCTGTTCGTGCCTCATCCTACAAACTCCTATTTGGACAAATAGTAAGAAAAGGACACTGTTCCTTTAGCTGTTCTCTGCGGCTGAGTCAGGAAGGGTGGAACAGAGCGAGCAGCTGGCCAAAGGTGAGGGTGCTGCTGGGCCCCTCCCCAGCTCAGGCTGGAGGCACTTGGCACAGCAGCCTCTGGGGAGACTGAGCCCCAGCAAGGCACAGCCTCTGACTCACAGCTTGGAAGGGACTGCACTGAGGTAAGTGGCTGCAGAGCAGTGCATTAGGCATGCTCAAATGGAAAGTGAAATAAAAAGCTGCACACGAAGTGATCTTTGTTGCTAAGATGTCGAAATAGCTGTAATACATTCTGGCAATTTGGGAGGGAAAAGGTTAAAGTGGAGGTATTGCATGTAGTGTCACAGTTACAGCCTCACCTGGGCCTCTGGCCAACAAAGCCAGTATTTCAGGTTGGATAGGATTCAGAAGAGGCTACTCCTCTTAAGTATGTTAGATCTGGCTGCTGTCTCTGAAGAAACTAGACTACAAAACAAAAATGAGAGAAAAGCTGAGCCAAAGTGTCACTTTCAGTGCTGCTTTTCTATGGAAACTGGAAAAATGCAGATGTACTTCATCTGTGTTTAATTGAGCGAGCAAGATCTTGCCATATGAGTGCAAACTTGGTTTAGATGGGTTCCAGGACACTGCCAGCCTCCAGCTCCTAGGAGTTGTGTCACAGGGGACAGTCCACAAGTGCTTGGTGTTGGTAGGAGTGATGTGCAGTCTGTCCATAGTCCTTTCCAAAGGATTTCTCCAGTGTCAGAAAGACCACCTCTCTTAGCAAATCTAGAATAGCAAATCTTACTTTTATATGGCTAGGCTCTTGCAGTGCTGTGCATTTAAAGCACCTTTATAACTAGCCAGCAGGATTTTTGAACAAATTTCCTTCAGAGCAGGTAAACCCTTGTGGATAAGAGTGCAGTTTGCTGAGCCATGTATCCCACTTGTATCCTGGCTGCAGTTGAGAAAAGCTTCTCTAAACCCCGCAGGAGAGAATTTCTTAAGGATTGAAATCTCCACTTTTGATTGATCCTGTCTCACCAGCAGTCCCCTTCTGTGGTCACCTGATTATTCTCCATGCTGAAGAATTAACTTTAACTGCTCATAAAACTACGAGCTCAGATATTGGCCAAGATTATGGAGTGGGAGCTGGACCTTTAGGAGGCTCTGGGTAAGCAGTGGCAGTGATGTTTCCCCATCAGACAGAGGCATTGGAGCCAGGGGGATCACAGAGTGCAGTGGGTGTTGGCCCTTTTGGCTGAAAGTGATGGGGAATTGCACCAAGGAAATGTGATAACCAGGTTAGCGCTCTCTCTAAGGAAAGCTATTACCTGTAGGGCTTTTTTTTTTTCCTCTTTCCCCCATCTATCCTTCTTTAAGCAAGTTGGCATTGGGACCGACTTCCCTTAGGCAAGACACAGAATTACATGGATTCTTTGCTTTTTTAGGGGTTTTTTTGGTCCAGAATATCTAATCCTATATTGCTATTAGAAATGGAGAGACTCCCTCTTTCTGTTCTTAGGCCATTACTGCCATTATTCACTGTTAGCAGCTAAGAGCAGTTATTTGCATTTGGCTCAGCAAAAAGCTTCTGGAGTTGTCACAGCAGGCAGTTCAAGTTTACTTTGCAGCTGTCCCTTGCTGTGATGAATGTGTTAACTTCAGGAATGTCCTCACCTCTGGCCTCTTTTCTACTTTGTCTTCTGTAGAGCCAATAAGGTGATTTCCATCGCTCCAGCCTCTGCTTGCCAGATGTTTCCTATCCTACCAAAATATGTGCAGCACTTGCCATGTGCAAACTTTCATATGAGTGTGTTAATGAGAGGAAAGGAAAAACCCTCTGTGGCTGATTCCTCTGCTCGGAATGCTGAGTGGGAAAGCTGGAATGCTTCCTGAGCCACTAGTGGTTCTGGCAGCAAACCATTTCTGCTGCTTGCTGAGCAAAGAGACCAAGGGAATGGAGAAGTTAGGTAAGGAACACTCAGCGTGGGTTAATGAACATCTGTTTTGTTGAAAGTTGGCATGGCAAGGTGTACTTCTAATATTTGCCTTCTCCAATGCTTTCTAAAATGAGGTCATGCCCATAAAGGACCAGCAGTGCAAAGATCCTGAGCTGGTTTTTATGAAGCTGAAACATTATCAGGATATCTGAATATTTAGGGATAAGGAAATGGAAGAAGAGAAATAGATTCACACTAACACAAGGCAAAAATTGGAGCTGCTCAGTGATAGAGAGCTTGGATTTGTCCTGTCTGATCAGGAGGTGATGCAAATGGGCCAGGGCATGTGGATCAGAGGAGAATTCCTTGCTCAGCTCTTTGCCTTTGTCCCTCGTGTGTCTGCTCCCAGAGCCCTGTTGCAAACACCGGATGCAGGGGGCTGAGCAGGGGCTGCAGCTTCGCTGTGACTCAGAGGATGTTGGGAACCTCAGATGTGTCAGCCCAGATGGCATTGCCTGCTTAGGAGGAGAACATGCACTCACTAAGGGTGCTTTATTCAGCGCTGTAACAAACTGACATTATACTCATGAACATTTTTTTCTTTTTTCATTTAAGCTTATTGACCACTTGGGTGTAACCATATAAATTGTAGAAGCTAGAGAAGCATTGACCCCGGCCTGCTGTCCAAATACACACGAATTCCCAGCTGCATAGATGACAGCAGGTTCTTTTTCTTCATTGAACCTGCTAATTCCTTTAAATTCCACTTCAGATTTTAGAAATCTGGGCCTGTGTTGTTGAGAAGGTAACACTCTGTGCTTACTAGAGCTGGTGAGTAAAACAGTGCAGTTTGTCCTGCATCCCGGTCTTTTCAGCTTCCAAGTATTTAGCTTTAAAATAAGTAATTTTTTTTTTTAATGCTAGAATTCAGCAAATATGAATATGTTTTTTGCCAGGCATCTTTCATGAAAGCTGTTTGCAATTTTTAGTTAAATTTTTAGTAATTTGAAGTTAAAAATCTCTTGAGTTTTGTATGGAGAAGAAGAGTGTTCTTGGGATTTCTTTCTGCTTTTTCCATAAGAGCTTCTTGCACAGGATCACCTCACATAAACTTGCCTGTTGGGACTGTTGTGGGATTGCTGCAATTTCAGGGATTTTTTTTTTTGTTTTTTTTTTTTTTTTTTTTTTTTTTTTTTGTTTTTTTTTTTGGTTTTTGGGGGGGGGGGTGGGTTTTTTTGGTTTTTTTTTTTTTTTTTTGTCTCAATGATCCATGCAGACTTATACAGCACCAGAAAACCAGGAAGGATGTGTCAAACCTTTGCTTTTGTGCTTTTTGCAGATAGATGAAGTTTTATGAAATTGTCATTTCAATAGCCATAAATCTTTATGCCTGTCCATTGAGATCTGCAGTCTGTAGTGACTGAGACAAGAAGCAGCTTGAAGAGTGCTGCATTAGCAAGAGGCAAACATCTGTCCTAGCTGGCATGTTTTGTTTGAAAGATGCTAAATAACTCTCTTATGCTTGACTCTTGGACCAGTTCTGTCTTTATTTTAAAAAACTCCAAACAGCAAAGGCCAAACCACACAGTCCTCATCTTTTCAGACCTTGCCAGTGATACATTGAACTAATGTTGACTGAATCAATTTTAGTCTACAGTTAAATACAACATGTACCTTATGTTTCTTGATACTAATTATGCCTCACCTTCCTCAGCACCGCCAGATGTCTCTAGACTGCATTTAGTGCTTGTATGAAGTAAGTCAGATGTTTTCAAAAGGTTCATTTGGTAATTTCTGCCAGGAAATATCTGTAAGAGACAATTTGGTGGATGTTTGGTGTTGACAAATATCCAGATATTTTGAGTAGGTCTGTGTCTACTCAAAGTAAATTTTGAGTACTCAAATTTTGAGTGAGCAGTGCCTGCTCCTTGAAGGAGCGACTTTCAGAAACATTTCTTAAGGGAGGGGAGAAGTTTGGGGGAGGTTTGGAAGTTTGCCTCTTTACAGAAGGACTGTCTAAGCTAGTGACGACTGCATAACTGGCAAAGTGCTGTTTGTAATTCAGTGGATTTCACGGGGAATTGGAAATCTGCAGACACAAAACACCTACAGGAAACACAGACTGCTTGGACACTCAGATTGTCTCCAGGTGAATGGATAAATATCCGAGGCAGAATTTTATTGGACAGGTCTGTGTAAACACGGAGGAGCAGAGATCAGGAGCTCTGGTTGATTGGGGCACACACGAATGAGTCACTGGCAGGATCCAGCAGGGACGTAGCCAGCATCACAGATGTGCTCGTGTTACGTGCCCAGTTTGGGAAACATTGGCTTGTCATGGAAGAACATGAGGAGGAGGGTAACACAAACCTGTGGGAGATGCCAGGTTTTTTTGTTCGTGACTCACCAAGGCAGCAGCAAACTGTACTTGCTGCTCCCTGAGTAATGCAGAGGTTATTCCAGAGCATTCAAAGAATATTGGAGGTTAGTAGTTCAAAGTTTTTATGCATGACATCATTTTGTTGCAATGGCTGACTCACTTGGTCAGTTTAGTTGGTAAGTAGGCAGTGGTAAGAGGGAAGTGCTGGAGAGGAAACTCTAGCAGACTATACCTGCCTTAGCTCAGCTGACAGTAGAGTTTGCTCTCTGTCCTAATTACTTCTTGATAAGATTTATCACCTTTCCCAGAGGCAGAATGAGGACAGCAATACCTGCAGGCAGTCTATGAGTCTCAAAGAGAAAACAAGTTAAGGGGTGTGTTTGGGGTGTGGTATTTATTTTGTAGGTTTTAAAAAAATCCATTATTTCCTGAAATACCATTTTACATGGCTTTGTGTAAGGGAAGCAGTATTACCTACCTGTAAAGCAGAATGGTTTGGCTGTATGGAAAGGCAAAAGACCAACCTAGAAGAATTAGTCTTTAGGTGTAATACACACATTCTGAGGCAAAAAAAATCTCAATTTTTGGAGAGCAAAATAAGCATAGCATTGTCCAGCAAAGACAGTTAACAGCAGTTGTGGTGTCTTGTTTTCCCCTAGCTTTTTATGAGTGTCAATCAGTAGCATCAGAAACAGAATGTTGCCCGTAGTATTAAGGAACACTTGCATCATCAGGGAGACAATTACCTGGATATATATTTGCTAAGAGATAGGATTCTCATATTGGAAGGCATGCCTGAGAAAGTAGGAGAATGATGCTCTGCTGTATTCCTCCAAGTAAATTGTAGATATATTCATTTTCTTGTATATTTTAATTACCTACTGTATAAAAACTCGGAATGGTGAAACGGAATATTTACAGTTTTCAGTAAGAATTTAAAAGAAATGCTATATTTTTATATAATGCAGATTTTTTTTTTTTTCCTACCTTTGGCAGACCTCTTCATGTAGAATACAGGCCCCAGGATTTGAGTTTGTCCCGCATCCCCACAGGATGATACCCCATCACCTATATCCCCATAGGTGACAGCAGGCTGTAAACATAAACAAAACCTTCTTAAAAGGATTTTTGTTTATTTATCTATCTAATTTTAAGCTTGCCCATGGTGATAGTACCAGTGTTTGAGTTGTGGCAGATCTCAAAGGATTCAAAACACAGGACAGGTAGATATCTATCTTCAGTACTCCATGTATTAAGTCAAGAGGAGTACTCTCTATTCTGAAGCAAAAAATCCTGCCTTACTTTTAAGTTTCACCAGGACATAACTGAATTTGATCTCAACATATAAAAATATTCCAAATGGAAGATCTGTTTGCTGTATTCGTGTGTAAATCACTTTGCACATTTCTCTACGTCACAATGAAAACATCATCTCTCAGCAAAGCAACTGGAGTTTGGAAGCTGCTCTAGTAGGGGAACAGAATTTGACGTAATATCCTTTCTAAAAGAGTTTGTGTTAATTACCTGGAATACATTTACGTGGCGTGGTCTTCTTAGTCGGCAGTGCTGGACTTCACTGTTTGTAAACCCACCAAAGTGACTTTTCACACGTGGAGAGACATCTGTTACGAATGGATCCGTGCTCCAACTTCCCCGAGCTGTGCAGAGCTGCCCTTGTTCAGGTGTCCTTGACACTCTGCTGGGGGCACAACTTCTCCTGTCCCTTTCGGTGTTACCATGGTTACAGAGGCTCTCAGCATCTGCAAGCAAGTTTCAGTCGGGAAGGGTTCGCAAAGTGAGCGCGGTGGGTTTATCAGGTGCAGGAATAATGTCAGTGGGGTTGGTGCAAAGACAGCCTAGAGAGAAGACTGACAGTCTAGGGTCACCTGGTAGTGAAAAGCCAGGCACATAGCTTCCTTCAGTAGGCATGAGGCATTAGAACTATTCGAATGTGGATTATTAGAGGAACTGATGTGGTTTGAATTGATGTTACCAGGATGCTGTTTAGGAGCTGAAAGACCGTGGGCATTTAAGAGGGCTTATCTCTACTCGCCCCAGGACCTGTCATGCCTTTTGTTGTGTGCCCATTAGCCGCAGTAGTCAGAGTCCCGGAACTCCTTGATTTGCGGTTTGGAAGGTGATTTAGAAAGCTACTTTCCCTGCATGATTCTTGCTTTTATCAGGCACAGCATCTGTCTCTCAATGTGGAGAGAAATGTTGTTACAGCTGGAGCCCAAGGCTGGCTCCTATACATTTATCTGTCTTTTGCACGCTGAAATCTCTCCGCACAAGCAAGATTCTCCTGCTGCAGTTTGCCCGACACTTAACCAGGCCCTTCTAGAAAAAAAAACAACAAAACCCTCTGTAGTAAGACAGACGAGTCAGTTACTTATTGCTGGAGGATTTGAACATAGTAGTGTTTCCTTTTATGACAAAAAATCCCTCCCAGTTGCAGGAGCTGGGTGAAAGCACTGGATGAAACTTCTGGATGAAGGAGGATTGATGGCTCTGTGGACAGTTTCTGCTACTGAACATTAGCAAATTCACAGAAACCTGCATACTCATCCTGCCTTTGGGGTAACAACCATCATGAAACGGGACACTGTAAACACTCCGTGTTCACCTAAAGTGAAAGCCTGTGTCCTGCTCTTCCTGGGCTGTGAGAACATCCTGAAATTTTCACTAAAACCTCAGCTGATTTTTTTATTCCTCTCCTCTTCCTTTATCAGTTGTGTGAATACAGATACAATAACCCTCATAGTTTTTTCTCATTCAAGATTGTCAGGAGCTGTGGGGAACAATAGAGAAGTGTGCTGATGACTTAGGATGCAGAGATTTCAGTGAGAATAGGGAACATTGCAGAGAAGCATCCCTGCTGGATGTGCAGCAAAGATTATCTTGTAGATAGCATGGGAAGGAAAAGAAGAGATTAATACTTGTAAAAAAGGTTTTGTGGATGTTTTGCCTTTTGCATGTTCTTGCCTTTATTGCCTAGCTGTCTGAGCAGGAAAAGGGAATTCACTGTTAACATAATTGGGCACATTGCATAAGTGTGACTATCAGGGAACAATTTGTGGCCTTTTCAATTGTTTGTTGTGTCTGTTTATAAGATGGGAATGCTTGAATTATCTGCTTTCTCCTTAAAGGGACCTTTGAGCTTTTTTTTTTTTTCCATTAGCCAAGAGATTACAAGGCTAGTGGAGTGGAGTAAAGGTAATTTTCTTTCATCAGAGGCTGATATCAAATCACTGTCAAGCACCCAGTGTGCTTGAAGAGTGGGAGAAAAACCAGAGATTTCGTTTGGGTCGTTCTCTGAGTATATTATCTGAGTTTACTCCTTCACTTACTTTATCAGAGACATGTTCCCAAAAGCTCAGAGTCTAACCAGAGACAGTGATGTAGAGGTGGGAATTGTTGTTTCAAGACTGTGAGTTTTGATCAGCAAATATTTCTTGCCTAAAAGGAAGATGAAGCGTAACCTAAACATGAAGCACTTTCTTAGCAATTTTGCATTACGCTTTTGTCACTAGTACAGGAAGTGCCTGAGGGGAAGACAAGGCTTCTCCTGGACTTTCCCGTTTTGTGCTTCCTGTGGCCAACTTAAAATACAGCACCAAATTATGTTTAGAAAGTTTTTAAAGAGGCAAGGTTAGCAAGAAATTACTTTGAACTTTACATAAGCAGTTGAGAATCACCCTCTGTATTCCTGTGTTATTGCTACCTCAGTGAAACTCCTGGCTCCTTTTTGGGAACAGGGAGTTTCATTGTAAAGGGCAAACTGATAACCATTAGTGTTGGACTAAGAGAGCCTAAAAGCTTTAGTCCAAGGTTGTAGTTCGATCGAACAGGCAGTGCCCTCTGTCACTCGTGCCAACCTTTTCCTAGAGCTGATGTGGCATGGCTGAGAACGGGCAGCTCGCAGAGCTGGCCCTCCTGTTGGAGCTGTGTGCCCTGAAAGAAAAGCACAGAGGGGTGGGATTTGTGTTCTTGGGGACCACTCGTACATCCCTGCAAGTTCCTCCCCTGTTCCTGCAGGTGCTGTGAGGACGTTTAGTCCGTCCTGCCAGGGCACAGTGGGATGGGCCGAGCAGAGGGAGCCATCAGGAGCCTTTCCCAGCTGCAGGTGAGGGCAGCGTGGCTGAGCAGGCTCAGAGTCATCAGAGCAAGCCAGTGCTGGTCTCTAGCACCGCACTGTGGTGTGCAGGACTCAGCATGTCACAGCTGCTCTGCTCATTCATCGGGAGCCGAATGCTTTGGGCTATTGGTTGCTGCAAACCACAAATACTAAGAGACAGCTTTTCCAGAATCTCTTTCGTGTCTGAAGAGCTGATTGACGAGATGGTTGGTATTTTCTATGTCACAATGTGTACTCTAGCAACTCACGTTGCTTATTTTCAGTTCAGTTTGCCTTGAGTTGCAAACACACCTATTGGGAGTATGAAGGGACATTTCAAAGGCATGCTTAATCTCCCAGTATAGCTGTAATTGTCGCAGCTGCTTTTTAAAAAAGGCATTCTCTGGCATTTCATGCCAAAAATGTAACCAGAGTTTGCTATTATTCTGTTAAACACCAGATTTTTTATCAATATGTCACAGTTCACCACCATTACTACTAAAGACAAGTAAAAGCACACTATGTATAGTAGTGTTGTTGTATGAACCTAGATTCCATAAACTTCAGAATGTGGGGCACTACATTCTCCCTCTGGTTCCTAACCATCTTTTTGCATGTCTGAAAAATTAATTCAGAAGTTATTATACTCTGATTTCGTCATAACAGGGGTGAATGGCCCCTTGTTGATTTCTGAGAGATCAATAAAGCTTTGCCTTCCTGCTGATGAGAAATAATCCCCATATGAAAACAAGTACAGAATGTGTTTTGTAGTTGTGCCCATGTCCTTCTGGCCTCTTCTGGGAATGCATGAATAATAAAATTAACTTCTCAGCATGCAGCATAACCAGGATTGTGGAACAGCCTTTCATTTCCAGATTCCACCTACATACTATCATGAGCCACTTCTTAAACAGAAGAGGCATTAAAGACTGAACAGGAAAAAAGCTCTAGGAAAAATGAAGTTTGCTTTTCACTTGCTTCGAGTGTGCATTGTAGTATATGACTGCAGCATATGCATAGAAATTATATCCTGTTTGGGTGATATTTATTTTGTGAGAGTATTTGGTATCCAGAAAGAGGTTTCATGCTGATATGCTTTTATTAGTACTCAGTTAAGTTTCGGGGGGGGGGGAATCAACCCAAGAAACCCCCAAACTAAGGTGCCTGGAAGACCTTTACAGATCTCAGTCTCTTGGTTAACACAGGATTTAAACAGGAACACCCACAGTGATTTTTAGAACACACCAACCTATGTTGGTATATACCAACATAGGTGTTTTAAAATGTTTTGCCATATTCATTCCTAGGTGTTGCCAAATGGTAGATAATGTTCATCTTTGTAATCCACAGTTTTGAGTATTTGTGCTTGTAATCATAACAGTGTGGGGGTTTATTTGCTGTCACAACATCAGCTAACTGTTGTTTGCATTCAGTTGTGTGGCAATAGGCTGTTGGAAATATGTCCACCATGTATGTGTAAAAGTAAATATGGCCAGTGAAACTGTGTGTGTTTGTCCTCAGTGCCCTGGGCCTCACCTCTCTCCTTCTTACAATATCTTTTTAATCAGCTGACAACAGAGTTTGTGTCACAAAGCAGTCAGTCTCAGAAATAGTTTTGGTCTTGTAGGAATC
Organism: Regulus satrapa; assembly: GCA_013396955.1. Lineage (NCBI taxonomy): Eukaryota > Metazoa > Chordata > Aves > Passeriformes > Regulidae > Regulus > Regulus satrapa. The sequence continues at coordinate 47,646 of VWZN01017407.1, read as the reverse complement.
CTGACAAAAGTCTGGGATGTCCACACAGATGGTCTGGGAAACGAGTCACTTGCTTGTACTCTGACTCACCCTCATAGATGGACAATTTTATAACTTTTAAATAATTGTTTGTGAATCATGTGGAGGGCTGTAAAGGAAGACATATGGCACTCATTTTCATGCCAGTGCTTTTCCCTGACTCTAATAGGAATTTAGTGAATGGTGATCAAAGGAGAAGAGCAGTTTCATGAACATCTGCAGGAGCACTGGGATCTCACAGAGAGTAGAACTGGCACAAAATATGAAATTTCTTTGCTCTCTTTCTTGTTAGAAGTTTTTTTTGGCTTTGTGTTACCTTTTCATTTCAGTATTTCTTCCCTTAATAATTGGACTCTTATTCACACCTTGATTATTACACTTTGTCCATGATTTTACCTTGTAAGGCTTGTACAATTTCTTATGTCTCAACAGCAGCCTCAGCACAAGAGGGTTGAGGCTGCCCACCCAGGCTTTGGATCACAGCCTAAATTGCCATGCTGAGTCTTACAGAAAACTAAAGTGGTGTCCCCACCACCCTCTCCATTTTACTGGGGTCTGCGCTGCGTGCCGAGCAGATCTCTGTGCTCTACAGAGGTGTGGTTTCTTCAGCAAAATATATTTGATGCTTGTTCTGTGCTGCTGCTCCTCTATGCTCTCAAATTTCCCCTCTGAGAAGGTTCAAAAAAAGAGGGGCAGTGTCCTAATAGAACACAGCTCATTCTTGTCTCTGACGTTCTGCTTTGCCCACTTGTTTGCATGAAAGCATAAGCCACTACCCTTTATTTGAAGTCATCAAACTGTAATGATTCAGCTCTGAAGAGCTGGATTTACAGTCAGCCAAATGAAACACACAAGTACATGTAAGTTTGTAAAGCAGAGGGCTTGCCCTTGTGGTTTTTAGAATAAAATATGCTGGTATGTTCTAAAAACCAGTGTGGGTGTTCCTGTTTAAATTCTGTGCTAGCCAAGAGACTGAGATACATGGAATTTTTGAGTAGCGTGGCAGATACCCAATGTTACAAGAAAACCCGCTGACAAATTTTTTATTGTGTCATGGCCTTTTCTGAGTAATTGTGAAGCAAAAAGGAAATATCTTTCACTTTGTACATGATCTAATGAACAAAATTCTAAATCTGCTTGCATTATTTCTGTAACCCGAGGTCAGTACTTCTTTTACATAATATGAATTTATGAATGCAGTACTGTAATAGCCCTTTCACATCTCAGTTTCAAAATGTAACACGAAGTGATTTGGTGGAATTAGAATGGAGTAATTTCACAGTAATATTGTTAAAGCACTCTGTATCATATTACCCATTTGCAAGTTTTCTGTGGTGGTGTTTCAGTCTTCAAAAATAGCTTAAAATGCTGCTTGACCAGGATAGTATATTACATAAATTTGTATAGGAAACTACTTTCTTTGCTAATGTAATAGTATTGACTTGGGAATGAAAATCCTGCTGACTTGCCAAAATATATCCATAGTCATACTTGGATTGAACTTGAAGATTATTTGAAGACTTCTGGCCACTCTGAAGAGCCTGGTCTGGCGGATCAGGTAAAAACCTGATCTTTGTCTCCTAGAGAAGTCAGGACTCTACTGGTGTGGGTTGCTGGGAATGACGAAGTTCTCATCCAGTGATGAGGACAGTACCTGCAGCCAGAATAACTGGCCCAGGAATGTTCCCATCACTTTTATGAGGAAGAGTTTTGAGTCATGTCCAAGGATTTTCTGTTCCTCACTGACATATGTGGCTGCCTGTTTATAGACTGACCATTCTTGGGAAATCTGTGCTTCTCCAGTGAGATCCTGCTGAGGATAGCTGAGCTCAATGAGGGATTTTTTTTTTAGCCTCTTTAAGGAGTCTGGGAATCAGATACCTGCTTGCCATCTAAGAAGGTGCACAGGTTGCTCACCAGTTTGAGTGGGGCTCACATGCATTTAACCAGCTACAGATCAAGCACTGCTTCATTTGTGTAAGCAGCTCCAAAGGCAGAAGGTTTGGATAATTCACCTCTGCTCAGTCAGCTGTGGTTGTGATTTTTGCTGTCCCTGTCATCTCCAAACTCTTCCCTGCACTCCCAGTTTGGGACTCCCCAGTGTATGCTGGAAATGGTATGAGACTGTGTCTTTGAGGTTACAGTCTTTCCAAAGATGAAATCTCCCAGACTGCAGGCACAGCAGTCTCTTCAGGTCCTAGAGTTACTGTTTAATGGATGAACTGCATGTTTAGCCCAGGAAGGACGTGCCTGCTCAAATACAGACTTCTGCTTTGGAGCTGGTTATCTCGGCTTCCTCAGAAGCCAGTGGAAAGAAACAGGTGTTGCTGGGATGTGACTCATCCCATCCAAAGCAGTGTCCCAACAACCACCTGGCCACTCAGACCGTCACAAACAATGTGCTACAAGTTTCATCAGAGCACGACTTATTCATGCCAGGAGTAAATAATCCGTATTTCCTTTACAGGCCCAGAGCATTGTTGTCCTTAGTTGAGAATTGCATTATGCTTATTTGTCCCTTGCATATTTTGCTTCACAATAGGAGTTTGATTACTGTTTGTGCTGGATTGTCATTTTCTAATCTCTGTTCCTTGTGTTAACTGAACAGAGAAATAAATATGCACAGGTTAAGAAAGATTTTGGTTATTTTTAATGGAATAGGTGTCCAAGTGTCTGTCCACGTGCATTCATGGTTCATCAACTGAGAGTGAAACTGCAGGATTCCCATTCATTGCAAGTCAAGGATAACACTCTCATTCCTGTTAAACAGTTGTTCTTATTTTGCCCTTCTGATGGCAAAAGCAGCTTCTGGAAGACTCTGAATTTCAATAGGGTCTCCACTACTTCAAGCCAAGAGAAATTTTGTGTCACAGGAAGCTGCACACTTATGGCTTTATCTGTGCTATACCTCTCATTTTCAAGTGTGCCAAAAAGGACAGTATTCATGGGTAATCTCAAGAGATTAATCTTTCTCTGTTAGCCAGTCTTGGTGAACAAAACCTGGCAATAGTCCTCTTTCAGGACCTCTACAGAATACTTTGACATCTAATGTTTCTTTTAGAATATGAAACCAGACTGGTAGAATTGCTGGAGTGTTAATTTACTACATGGTGTCTGTCTCCCAGAGGAAGAGGAAAAAAAACTGGAAAGCAGTAGTCTCCAGTTTGAGGTGAATAGATGGAATCTTGGCTTGAGGTGAATAGATGAATGACAACATCTTTGTTCTGCAAGTAGGGCCTGTCTGACCTTTCCTTTCCTGTTGAGTTGTGAAACAACAAAGTAAACATTTAACTGAATGTGGCAGCCTGAGACAATTGGCCCCATTGTAGAAGGATTGCCAGTCCCTTTCCTCTGCATAAATTCCCCTTGCTGGCAATGCTAATAGAGCTGCAGTGGAAGAAAGCCAGGCCTTTCTTTGGGCAAGACCCAAGTTAAAGCAGAAATCCAAGTAGTGTGTGGCTTGGTTCCTGGAAGTGTCCTGGATGCAGCAGGGCTGCTGAGGATCACCCATGGTCAGAGCACTTTTGAAAGTGTTTTGTCTGTAGCGTAGGAAATCAATTTGCAATGCTGAAGTCTTCAAAGTCCTGCTATGAGGGTTGTTGGGAGTGGTTGGATATGATTTCTTTAGTAATAGAGCAATGCCAGCATGCAATTGCTGAGATGTATTCCTTCTACAAAAAAGAATAACTTCCAGACTTGTTTCCTCGATTTCATGGTGCTGTCATGACGCTGCATCCCCAGCTGAGGTGGGCTTCTGAGCATGAGTAAACCCACGAGTTCTAAAATGCTAGAAACACACCTGAGCTTGATGTTCATCCACCTCCCATGTATGGAGGCTGTTCCCTTGTCCCTGACACTTCAGAGCAGCCTTCAGCTGTGCCCTCTGATGATTTGTCAGCGTTGGAGTCTGCACAACCTGCTGAGGAAGCCCTTGCTGATACTCATGCACTGCCCCAACCTTGCCTTTTTCCAGTCCATGAGAGCGTTTTGTTTTGCCTTTCTGCCGTACATGTAGAAAATAAACTTTGCAAGTAGAAAGGGACAGCCTGGAAATATATTTCTTTTAATGGTAATTCTGCCTGTCTGATAAATTTGCTCTGCTTGTTGTGTGGTTTTTTTGATTTTATAGCAGACTGATAACTGAATTGCTTTTAAACAGATTAGATGTCAGTAAGGATGGTACATGTTTAATGGACATTTAATGCACTTACATTTATAAGGATTTTTACTTTCTCCTTTCAACTGTGCAAGAATGCAGATGCCTGATTCTTCTGACTTCCTGTAATTAATTTGATTGACTGAATCATATCTGCATTTGGAATATACTTGCTTTCAGAGGCTGTTAGTCTTGTGCAAAAAACAAAACAAAACAAAAAACCCAAAAAAACCAACCAAACAAAAAACCCCAAAACAACCAGGCATAAAGATCTGCCTTGTATCAATTCCTTGGCCCCCAGAGAGCCTTTTCCTCTCCACAGCACCTGAATATTCTCAGTCTATTCAATCATAAAGTTGTGGAGTACCTCAGTCATATATGCAGATTGAAATATTTCAGGGAAAATGTCAAAAAAGCAACAAAATACATGGTATATGCACAGCTGACCACTGAGCCCTGCCATTTTGTGAACAGGACTTCATTATTTTGGACTCCCTTCCTGGATCCACTTTCTCTCCTTCTGAGATTGTGCTCTGGGCAGTTTTCACAAGGATGTATTTCCCAAGCTGTTTTCTAGAGGGTCTTTTCTCACACCCTTTGAATTGCCAAGCCCCTACTGTGGGAAGGCAGTCTTGCCCTTTCTCTGTGAGAAAAATGAAGGGTGATAAAACTGACACTTCCCCAGTTTTTCAGACATGTTGCTCCTCTGTTTATTCTTTCTGCACCACCCAATGTAAACGTGTTCCTCTTGGTCACAGAAGAAAAAATTATAAAATATTTTTATACTCCAATATTCATTAAATTGCTGCACCTTCGAGTTTATAACATCATTGTACATCAGTTCTTTGCCAGATGGACACCTACAAGCTTCTTAGAAGATGTCTTGGGGATTTCTTAACATTTTTGTGATTTAGACCTGTCACAGTTCTCACGTGTTCTGATTTGTGGAGCTCCATTTCAATTAGGATGGGCTTCAAAAGCTGGACTTGTTAAATTGTAACTCAATGAGGCTTTTAAAAGGTATTTTAAAGTGAACTGTGCACAATTATTACAGCATATAGAAATCATAACACCTCTTCTCCTCTGTGGCTTAAAATGGACCACAATGTTGTTTAAAGAGAAAAGGAGTGTAAACAGCTGAACCATTTGACATGTCTAATATTTAGCAATTAATGTTACGGCCCAAGGCCTTGCTGAAAGCACAGGCAGGATAAAGGCACTCCTGTGTGTTTTTCTCCTCTGTAGCAAGGTGATTAATTGCTGAAGAACAATATTGATCAGGACTGGGCATGGAAACACTAACTTGCCTTTGCTTGTGTGGATGAAGGATTGTGGGGAAAGTTGGTACTGCCAATTAATGCCTAAATACTGTACCTTATAATCTACCCTGCTTGATTGCTCTATTTCTGGGTAACTATCTTTAAACCAAGTGTGTTTTATAAAGTCAGAGGAAAAAAAAAGGAAAATAAACTAATGAGTTGTCTTTAGAGGCTATAATGTAGAAAAGGAGTCATCTCACATGGAGATAGTGAAAAAGTCTCATCCTTTTGTGTCCCTGGGGAAGTAGGCTCTTCGTGCTAGGGGTGACCTGAGTGCAGTGTGGCATTGTCTGTGCCTGTGTGACCCTTCTGCATGTTCAGGGTCAGGGGCTTTGCTCTTTCCCTGATTCTTTCAGGGAGATAATCTCTCTGCTTTAGACATACATCTCCAAATGATTATTTTAGCTTCTCAATGTATAACGGAAGACTGTGCAGATGGGAGGCTTAGAAACTATTGTCTGTCTCCTTCCCTCGGGAAAAGGTTTCTTGGTGTGCTGTTGGCAAGCAAAACACGCACTTCTTTTTTTATAGAACAAAATTTATGATTCTTCTGGCCTGTTTAAATTCACTCAGTCTTTCTGGAGTTCATCCAACCCTGTTTTCAGACTTTGAAACAAAACACAGGCATTGGTTTGTTTAGCTCTCTCTCTCAAGTATGGAAGTTTTAAAGCTGTTTTGTTTGTTTGGTTTTTTAAAATAGTGGTTTGCTTCTCTAAATAAGGGTTGTAGGACTGACTTCAGGCACTTTTTTATCCCTTCTTTTTCACCATCGCATTAAAAAACTACTTGTAAACTGTCAGGATCTAAGATAGAATAGATATAGATAAATAAAGATATAGAGATATAGATAGCTATAGATACATAGAGATAAAGATATGAACAAAAAGCCTTTCCTTGAAGAAAAGTATGTAACTCACTATTTCTAAAGGCAAGGTATTGGAAAAATGAGGATGATTTGTCACTAGTGCTTCTTACTGTGATGTGTTGTACAGTCATTTGAAATGTATCAATACTGTCTGGGTTTCTTCCTGAGGATTGTATCCAGCTCCCACTTGCTCTTTGCCTCCAGAAGTGACTGTGTAAATGATGTCTGTAGCGCCAGATCACAGCAGAGTATCCCATTAGTCTTCTCCAGATTTAAATTCTAATGATTTTCTTTTTCAAGATCCACCTGTCTGACGAGTTTTGTTACTTAAACAAGTCAGCTCTGTAGAAGTGTGACGTGTGTAGCTTTGCAAGTGAAGGCGCAGAAACCTTTTGGAATCTCAAACCACTTTGGCAGGACAAGAGACAGATAAAAGTCTCTTACCTGCACAAGAGCCTTGCACAGAGTTGCTCCAGGGGAGGGGATTTGGGTGTCAGGACTTTGTAGAGGAGGGAAGGAAATGGCAGAGGGCCTGTCCTCTCCTGCCCCTCTTCTCTTGGAGAGGACAGAAGGGATTTACAAACCCAGAAATTTCAGGTTCATTTTTTCCTCCTACCTTTTCCCTCCAGTTTTCAGCAATTCAGCCATCTCTGTGGATATCCAGCTGCTCTCTGCTGCCCTGAGGAGCCCTGCTCTGCTTATGGTGGAACTCTGAACAAAGCCTTTCCTTTGTTCCGTCTCCCGCAGTTGTAAAAAAAGAACAGTAATTCAAACACGCTACAGGAGATTTATGCAAGCCTAAAAAATGCCTTATGGACAAGAGTATTGTGCTGTTATTTCTTCAGTTGGTTTTACTGGTATGAAATTTCCCCAGCAGCTGCAGTCCCACAGGCTCAGGATGAACAGTATCTATCACAGTGGTGGAACAAGATTTAAAACCAGATACAGACTGCTAGGTCCATAACTACTCTTTGAGGGAAACCCTGAGTTTTTGGGAGTGGGCTTTACACTTGCCTTTTATTCTCTGAAGGTGCACTTACATGTCAGTGCTACCTGAATTTTCATGAAATGAAATTATAGGATACCAAGGGACAAAAAGAGGGGATGTTTCATTTTTCTCTTGTTAATAGGAGAAGCTTTTTGCTAGAAATGAGACCTCAGGTTGTGTGAAGTAAGTTTTTTTTTTTTCCCTCAGTATTCTTTTGAATTAAAAGTTCTGAGTTATCAGACCACCTATTCAACGTTTCTGCATGTCCTGATATTTACCTAATAATTAACAATTAAGATGTTATAGTTCTATTTAATTCCCGTGGTAAGAGCATTTCTTGTGAAGATAAGGTTAACAACAAAGTAAAATATTTGAGTGTCAGAATTTTGTGTTTCTTGTTCCTCAAAACTGCCTTTTCGATGGGTGTTTGAGTATCTGGTGAGGGTGAGTGTAACCCCATCTATGAAAATTTCTGGCAAATTAAAAAGAAATGTACTCTTAGACATTTTTATTTTCATATACATTTTGGAAGACAGGGAGCTGTTGTGCAAGAATGCTCTGGATAAACCTTTGTCAAAAGTTTCTCTCTCCGCACTTTTTGCCAGCTGCTTTCCGAGCAGGTGTGGCAGCTGGAGCATTACTGCCCAGGAGTCTGGTGGGACAGGGAGTGCAGGAGAGTTTGTTGATGTCAACTGAGGACAACAGAGAACTGTGAATCAGGCAGGAGCTGCAAAATCTATTTAAGCTTGGGGTCCACTAATTCAGCTACTCCCAGAGCTGCTTTCTCTGATGGATCAGCAAACTCTGTTTTCTGTGATGATGGCATAACAAACTGCATGGTGTGTATTCAATATTTGGACAAGAGAGCATCCTTTCCCTGCAGGGATAGACCAGGTAGAAGTCAGTTTACAAAGTCAAATTTGACACAAGAGTAGCATTAGCAGGACAAAATTATGTGGTCAGGAGAAATGTCCACTCTTAGTACATGCCTCTCTCTCTGTAGCAAAAAAAAAAAAAAACACAAAAAAAACAACCCAAAACAAAACAAAACAAACCCAAACAAATTATAAATAACTTGTGGTTAATGTGCTTCATGAGTTCAGTTTGCAAATGCACACACACATAGAAGAGTTTGTCTCAGGATCACATCCAGTTGTGTCACTTTGAATGACATTCATTCATTCATTTGGCTCCAAATAATATAGTTTGATCACGTTCATCCCAAGTGCAAAATATTGGGATATATAAAATACCTGTCTTATTTCCATTAAAAGTTGATGGTAGGAAAGAGACACTGGAGTCAGCAGATCCCTTCTCATTATTGTCCCAGCATTTGACCAGCACCCTTACTGGATATGCAGTATGTGTTAATTAGCATTAGCTTTTTAAAATCTATGTAAGAAATATTGCCTACTACCAGAAAAACAAAAATTATTGCTCAGAAACTCAGTAATCAAACATTTGATTATTTTTGTGTAGGACAAGTAGTCTCTTATTAGGATTATACACTCATACTTCAATGAAGATCAAATTTAATCTATTTTATGATGAAATACTAAACCCACAAATCCCATTTAATAGTGTATCTCTAGCAATAAGCAGCTGTGTTATTTTATGGCTAATACCCAACATGAGAGTTATTAGTAAGGGCACACTTGTACCTGTTCCACAGTGAAGACTAACTCAAATATTGCCTGTAAGGCAGGAAGCAAACACTTTGTGGGGAACATGGCTAAACATTCTTGGAATGGATAAGTTGTTTTGCAGTGATTTTGCTAATTATTGCTTAATTAATCTGCTTAGTTTCAGAATAGGTCTCTTCAGACTAACATGTCCCTGTAAAACCTTTATTGCAAATTCCTGATGGTCAGTTCTGGTTCCTTTATGTTACAATAACTCTTTGTTACAAATAATATGTGCACATGGTTGGTTTGAAATGGCATTTCTGCAATACATTTATTTGCTGGTTCTTATTATAAAATATAACTTCACGTTAATATAGCTTTTGAGTTACAGAGTCTATTTGTATTTTTGGGATCTGGAAGTCTTGAGGGGTTTTTGTTCTTGTTGTTGTGCTGGTTCTTATTATAAAATATAACTTCACGTTAATATAGCTTTTGAGTTACAGAGTCTATTTGTATTTTTGGGATCTGGAAATCTTGAGGGGTTTTTGTTTTTGTTCTTGTGCTGGTTGGTTTGATTGTGTCCTCTGTGGATCCTGTCCCCTGAGTGTGCTGACACGGTTTCAGTAGTTTATCCACTGGATATTACAAATAGGGCAGAAGGTGAAGCAGTGAGGTGCTCTGTAAACTCTGAGTGACATGGTGGAAATCAGCGTGGCTGAATAAAAACCTGTTATCCAACTTGTGAAAGCATGAGTCAGGTGGGGCTTGAGGGAGGATTTGCTGCACTGGGACTGTTCTCATTGTGCATATTGTCCAGCTGGCATCGTCCTGGAGGCAGCAGTGACAGAACCCAGGGGTTCTCTCAGTTACTCAGGGATCTGAGGTGTTAGCAGTTTAGTGGCAGGTTTATGATAAATAAGAACATATACAATATGTTCTGCTCCCAACACTGGCAGTGATTTGGAGCTGTATTTGGTGGTTTAATTAATGCTCGGAAGTAGAAACACAGTACAAGTTTTAGAGGTTAATTCAACATGCCCAAAGCCCCAAAACCTTCTGCACAAAACCAGACAAACCAAGTACTTTAGTATGAAATATTAATATTGTGACCTTAATATGAAATTACAGAAAAACAAGCAGTTAACACATTTGCTGATATACTAGAAACATAGCAGTAGCAATAGATAAATAATTTGTTATGAGCAGTTAATTTCAATAAATGTATTGGTATGTTAGCCTTTTGGTTTTAGAGTTTCCTCTAAAAGGGTTGAAGGGTTTCCTCTTGGAGGAGGGAAGGCACAGGACTGTCTCTTTCTATGTCTTATAAACATGTTCATTTTATTCTTCGGGCAAATACAGTAATACAAACTCTGCTGAATGGTTTTAAATTGACACAGGCTTTCCAGAGCAAGAAAAAAAAAAAAAAGTGTTGTCTGGATTCAGTCCAAAGCATCTTTACTTCTGAACTGGCTTAGGCCAGAGAGACAGGATGTTCCACAGAGCAAAAACCATGTGATTAAAGAACATGAACAAACACAGAGTATATTATTAACAAAACACCAGTCTGCATTTCATGTTGGGCTTTCTGGCTGGTGACCCATGGAGTTGACTCAAAAAGTTAACAGAAAGACAAAGGTCCAGTCTGTTCTAACATAACTAATAATCACAAAAGATTCTCTGAAGCCTTCTCTCCTGTCTTAAAGAGCTGTTCACAGGTCCTGACAGGGGTATAAGTACATCCCAGTGAGACTCTGTGCTCAGGAACATGTCCTCAGAGTGCATCTGCTGCAGAGGGGTTTTATCTTGATTCACCATTCTGTATGTGTCTAGAAATTAGGCTCCCTGTTGCCTCCAGGCTCATCATGCTGTCAACAGTATCTTCATTTCTCCCTTGTGTTCTGACTCACACGCCTGTCAGTGCCATCCTGTCTGTCCTACTTTGTGGCCTCTTCCATTTTCAGGATGTGGCTGAATCCTCCACATCCTGATCAGCAGCTGTCTAGGCCACGATCTGTGTGGGCAGACTTTGAGTCACTCTGTTTTGTGGTGAGGATGCATGTAATTGAGGCATGAGGTGAAGGGTGGATGGTGTTTGAAGACTTGTGCAGCACTTGAATAGCAGCTGGCAAAAAAAATCTGATCATAAGCAGGTAGATAAGATGGAGTAGTCTTGGCTGGTCATGTCTGCCCTTACAGAAGATAATTGAAACAAAATTAACATTTTTTGCAGATGTTGGTAGCGTCGGGAGGTTCTGCTCCTTAGCGCTTGCATGCCTTTGACCCCAGAAACAGGAAAGATCCACGAAGCTTGTGGATCTTACCATGTAAGTATTTTACCTAGTGTATTTTCCTGAAGAATTAAATAAATCTGTTTATATGAAGTAGAAACAGATAGCCCTGTGCCCCCTCTCCCCAAGAGGAAACCCTTCACTCTCCAAAAGTTTCTTCAGGGAACTCAGTTGCTGTTGGAGTGGCTGTCTCCCATCCTGTCCACGATCATGCCTTTTCCTGGGAGGCTCCACTTCTACTCTCCTCTGCTAGCAAAGGGCTGAGGTGCCAGTGAGCTTGTGCACGTGTGTGAATCCTGGTGGTCTTTTACAAAACCTGTATTCTGCTCTCTGGACAGCGGATCTCAGGAAAGGGCACATCAGGCCCATTTTCATTCACTTTTCACAGAAGGTTACTTTATTACAAACAGACTCAGGTATTTGGGCTCTTCCTTCCCAAGGTAACACAAATATTATACTTTTTTTCCATTGGTATTTAACATTTGTAGCCAAACGGAGAGCTGTAGCTGCACTTTAATTCCTCTTTAGTGTTCCAGGCTCATTCCATTAAACATGCATTTTAGCCGGGGGGGGGAGAGGAGCTGTGGAAGCAGTGGGTGTCAGATCCCTGACAGGCAAGGCGCTGCTGTTGAAGATGACAGCTTTTCCCGCAGTGCCCAGAGCATCTCTGCCTCGCTGTCTCCTCCCTGGCCGAGCCGCCTTCCCACCCCAGCCCACGTTAGTCAGCAGATGCGCTCCGTTCTCCCGCATCCCCGGCAGAAGATACTGTCCAAGCCCTTCCTCGCTCGGCTTTGTTAAGTCCTTAACGCTGAAAGGGAGGGTTTTCCCCAGGCGCTCTGGGCAGGGGATTGCTTTGAAAGCGAGGAGAGCTCTGTGGAGCAGCAGCACGTCCGGGGGTGCCCGGGGCTGGAGCCTGACTCACAGACCGCGGAGCCGGGCGGGCCGGGCGGGCAGCGCCGCTGCCTGACTCAGCCGGGCCCGGCAGCCGCAGCTCAGCCCCACACGGCTCCACAGGCGCCTCCTGCCTCCAGCAGCTCTGCAGGCAGCACCGGCACGGCCGCAGCACCGGGAGAGCCCCCGCGCCCCGTTCTGGATCCCCCCCGTGCAGGGGATGCAGCGCCAGCCCGGGGGGAGCTGCTGAGGGAGCTGTTGTGTATATCCTGGAGAGGAGTGTTAGGGCTTCTGTGTTGCTTATCTGCTTCTTTCAGGGTCGGGATTAAAGCCAGAGAGATATTATTTCTCATTCGGGCTCAGATGTTCATTAGTTCTTATCAATATTGCGGTCTCACAAGCCGTGAGTGAGTTCTCAGCACTCAAGCTAACAAGGTAGAAATGGTGATGATAGTTTCTCCCTACAAGGTCTCTTAAGGGTAAACTAACCAATGAATAAACGCTGGCCAAATTGTTTTTACTTTTAACCCAGTAACTAATTATTTGTCGCCGCATTGCGGACTTTTCCACCCAATCACACAATACTGCCTATGCCCGTGAAGAAGGAGAAGGAAAACCAACACACTCAAACCTCCATCTTACTTTATATGTATTACTACATCCAAAAAGATAAAACTCTTCAGTTTTTCACCGTGTGCTAATCACGCGCCTCTACTCAAACTCCACAATCCCAGTGCCATCACTTAATTTCAAGAGCCTTCTCCAAGGCCTCAGGTCAAAGGCAGTGCTCAGTGGCAGCACAGAAAGCCTGAAATTCTCTGTGCCCAGGGTTCCAACAGAAGAGGAGGCTCAGGAGAGACCTCATCACTCTCTACAGTCCCTGACAGGAGGGGACAGCCAAGGTGGGTCAGGCTCTGCTCCCAGGGAACGGCACCAGAAGGAGAGGATGCAGCCTTAATCTGTGCCAGGGGAGGTTTAGGCTGCACATTAGGAAGAAATCCTCCACAAAGGGTGGTCAGGTGCTGGAATGAGCGGCCCAGGGAGGTGGTGGAGTCACCTTCCCTGGAGGCGTTCAAGGAGAGACTGGACATGGCATGGCCTGGGTAGTGCTGGGCCATCGGTTGGGCTCGATGATCTCAGAGAGTTTTTCCAATCGGTTCTGTGATTGTCTCTCGGAGAAACACTGTTCAGTAGCAGGTAATTGGTAGTGCTTTGGTTCCCCGTGGCTTTCTCCCTATTAATTTGTGTTGGGTCTGCACAACTGCTTTAAAAATGTGGAAAGCTGATGAGCTTCCAATGTCAAATAAAATCTACAGTGCTTGGAGATCTCAAGCATTAGAACTGTGGGGCTTTCTGTGAAGCTCTGGTACAGGTTTGCATGTAAGAGTGAAATTAAAACTTGGCACTACTTTCAGGCTCATTTAGAGAAATTGTCCCCAGGTAATGTAACAATTAAAGGCCCAAATTATCTCTTCAATGCTTGCATTCTTCAAAAAAAGGCAAATATTTTAGAATCCTGTAGCAGTCAAGAGGTACCAGTGAAATCAGCTGGCTTAGAAATTATTTCGTGTGTCCTTGGTATGAAAATGCATTGAAGTTTCACAACAAAAAGGCAAACATAACTTACTGTGACCTGTTTTCTAGCCTTGGGACAAGATTAAATTTGAACTGGTGACAGGTATCAGGGTATTTGCTTAAGCAAACAGAGTAAAAGTTACGTTAAGTCTTTTGGAATGTTCAGTCACCTATTTCTGCATGATTTGCATGATAAAATCTCAAAGAATGGAATAGAAACACTTTTCATATGTAAAGTAACAATCATCAAGTTCTTCCAGAATGTTCTATCTTCATACTGAAATGTTCTGCAGATTTTTCCGTAAGTTAGGTGGGGTAAAAAGGCAGATTTATCATCTTAAAGGCAGTTTTCTGATGGTATCCCAAATAGATTAAGCTACAATTGCGTTTCCTTAATCCAAACATTTTGAAAGTAAAATTGCTTTTATTTAGAGTTCTGTCACTATGGTGTTACAATATTTTGTTTACTAGCAGAGAAGTTCTGGTCAGAGACCATAAGTGACTTTTTTTTTTTTTTCCTCTCCTTGCAAAGCCTCTCAATTTCTTAACTACACTTAAACTGATTCCTATTTTTAAAAATAAATTTTCATGGTGCAGACTTGGAGTTATTTTAGCTATTTCTTGGCTATTGTCTCCAAATACTTAAGAGAGGCCTTAGTCCTGGATTGTCCTGTTTGTGCTTCTAAAGATCAGGTTTTCTCTCTGACCTATGAAGCTTCCTTATTTTTCAAAGACTTGCAGAAACTGAGCATTGCCAATGAGATCTCCAGACATCTCACAGAGCTCCAGGATGCTGCTGCAATAATATCCCACTTTTAGTACTACTTTTTAAATGTCACCCTGAATTTGTTTTAAGTGATGAGATGATCTATGATAGAATATGCATCATATCTTGCATTCCAAAAAAGAATCTCCCTTTTCCCTATTGCTGCTGGGAGATTTTACCCTATCAATGTCATAATGGACAACCTGATTATTACAGATGTTTTCATAGATTGATGCATTTGTTTTTATATTAATGTCTTTGTCTGCTGAAAGACGGAGTTGTTTTGGTTTGAATTTCTTTTTCAGTTCCTCACTGCCTGTTGCTTCTGTTATCTGTTTCCCAAGCTGATTACGTTTGCTGCTATTAGTGCTAATAGTTGCTGCTATTTTTATCTTCTTTCTGGCTTTCATTAATCTTGAATTTCCAAGATTGTCATTATGACATTTGGGATAAATGTTTTCTAATTAAATTCACCTCTTTTGAACTGCCCTGATTTAAAGGATCTGTCTAAGAAAAGGCATATTCTAAATATAATTTGTCATTGCTAAAGATGCACCTTTTCCTGACATAGATATAGTCAGCAGCTCAAGGTTTGGTTACAAACCTACTTAGTTTTCTTGTTTTTCAGGTCAAAGTAGCATCCAGTCAGGCTTTGCATGGCATGAGGCAGAAACAGGATTTTCTAGCATGGTGAGTACTTGTAGAATCAACAGGCTGATGATTTCTAATGACCAAGAATTCAGGAGACACTGCATCCCAACTAGAGCAAAAGGGGGTCGGTAAATCTGCCAAGCAAATTCTGTTTCACCCCTACGTGTTTTAGAGGTGGCTTCAGGGAGGGATTTAGGAAAGGCTCATTGTGGAATGACTTAATGTGAGCTCTCATGAGGATGGAAAGGAGCACTGCCAGAGGGAAGTTCACAAATGAAGGTTGAAGGAGCTGTTTAAAATGATAATATGGGTAGGGATTTAATGATGATGTTCATGAGAAGACCTTAAGTAGGGATCCTGTAGCAGAGGATGTTTTTCCCTTTAGTACTCAGTGATTTCAATTGTAAACTCCTCTCTCTTTCATTACTTTGTTAGATGTAGACTTTTCCAGCCTCTTTGCCTTTTCTTTTTTTCTTCCGGAGAACACAGACCAGAATGTCTCTTTGACTGGGTTTTAGTTCCCTGCTTTTCCAGGCCATTGTCATTCAAGGAATAGCTAAGAAAGATCCTGCAAGGTCACAGAGTTCCTCTGTGTTATCTCCTTGGCCCAAGGCAGAATCTAACATTAACATGCTTTCAAGCATCCTGGCAGACAATCTTAAAAGTTTCCAGTGATATAGACTCTCCTAAATCCCTACACAATTTTAAATTACTTTTAATAGAAAATTTTGCCCACTAACATATAAATGAGAAATAATATAAATAAATATTCTAACATGATTTCATAAATTGTACAGGAGTACTCAGGTTTTGACATGAAGAGCAGAGACACAGGTTTATGAACTTGACTGCTGTGTTTATGAAAGAAGGAGTGATTAAATTATATATAGTTTCCTGCAATAATGGTTACAGGGATGTTCACTGGAACCAAAACCCTCTGAGATACATTCTGCTGATGGACAAGAATGACATCCACAGGCACTCAGCCAGTCCCACTCTGCCCCAGGATGGTCAGTAAGTGCATCCTTTCCACTGGCTTCTTGGGTAAAGAAAAACAAGTTCAGTGCTGCAGCAGATGTTTCAAAGTCCTCCTCAAGGAGATTACCCTGCTACCTAAATTAGGTATATTATGGAGTTTTAGCAATGCAGAAAGAAATGTGCAAGCTAGGTTTGAATTGGCTAAGAAAGTTTTGGATTTAAACCATGTTGGCGAGGCCTATGATACTGGCTTTGCCAGAGTTTTATGGCCTTTTATTTGTCTGGTGTCTGTTCTGTCCCCAAAACACGAGGGGCAAGGAGCAGAGCAGGAGAGAAAATACAACTGGATGATGCACTTGGTTTGCTGTAGAGGAGAATAATTTACCTTTGCATTGCTTACTTGCCTCCCGTCTGGTTTACCATGACCTGCAAGGGAACATTCCTATTCCACAGCCAAGGCATTCAGGCAGAGTTAATTGAGCAATTAAATTATCAGGTGATGGAAATAAAAAAAATCTCATCCACACAGAAGGGTTTAGCAATCTGGCTCCTTTCAGTTTCTGACTTACTATTATGTAATATGTGTATTGCTACCCAGGTGCACTCTGTGCAAAACAAAGAGGGAAGCAGCTGCTCTGACTTAAGCTTTGCAGGACATGGCATCCATGACTTCTGTCAACTGACCACAGAAGAAGGTGGCAGTCAGGGTTTTTGAGGAGACACTGTGATTTGGACAGTCCATTTTAATAAGAACTTCCCTTCCCAGCTCGTATTTCTATGTAGTCTCCTCCCATCAGGAGTTTGTAGCAGTGGCTGAGCTAACAGACACATAATAAACCCTTCCTTTCCAGCACCTGGGTGTGTTGCATCTGTAAGTACCCATGAAGGGGTGAGAAAAGTTAGGCAGTGTCCAAGTGCTGGGGGTTTATACTGAATTGCAAATGGAAGCAAAATCCATTTTGGAGAAGAGTAACAAAGATGATGATTGTCTTAGTGAGGATCTGTTTGGTATGGCTAGGAGAGGCAATCTAAAATGCATCTGTTTTCTGAGAATATTGATGTGAATATTTGAATAATTGGCTTTGCCAACTGTCCAGCTTGGCAATTCTGGGAGTGATACATGTAATAAAAACACATCAGAATCCTGGATCCTGCTTCCTGTACAGAGCTGCCTGTACACAGATTGTTGTTTTAGCTACAAAACTGATAGTGGTAAAAACCACACCTGTCCACAGTGTCTACATGTTTCTGCCCTTTTGGAATTCTCAAGGGAAATAATTTCTGCCATTCTCCACCCCAAGTTTTTCAATGGTATTTTTCAGTTTTGTACACTAGAGCTTGACTCAGGCTGCAGTGTCATTTTCATCTGTTCCAGCCTAAAAGGAAAAATACTCTATTCCTCATGGGAGAGAGGAAAAAAAAGGGTAGGGAAGTCAAACTAAGAGCAAGCCTGCTTTTATTATACCAGACAGCAGATTGTGTTATTTTGAAGTCTGACCTCCAATTTTGTATATAAAGACATGACTCTTGTTGGAGAGATAAATTAATAATCAGATTATCAGGCTCAATGCAGAAATACCATCCAAAGAGTTTCCATGACACCTTTGCTGCTGTTTATTTGCTGTAGCAGATAGTTAATCTGTTTGCTACCTGTTCTATTTCTCTTGCTCAAGAGCATTAGCAAATGTTTATTTGACAGAATGTTCTGCTATTTTTTTTTTTTAAACCTCCTCTGTCCTAAGAGAATGAAGGCAAATCTCAGAGCAACTCCAGGTTGGAAACATCATGTTGCAAGCTGAACTCTAGTCAGAGCAATTTTGTTAGTGCTGATGGGGAAAGGGTAGGAAAACAATGGGCTGCCAAACAGGGAAAGGGCCTTTAACTAAAGGGTAAAAAATGAGAAGAGAGGAGATGCTTAGAGCACTTTGACTCACCTGAAAACCCTCAACAAATTGCATGGCAAGGTGAATAGGTTATTTACAGCAGTGGAGTAAAAGGCAGACTTGTGAGCAGCAGCAACCACTGTGCACTGCTGGAAACAGCACTGCCTGATCTGCTCTGCCTGCCCTCCTGTGATTTTAGTGGGAGGCTGGGCTTGAAGGATCTCACTCCAAAATATCCCCAGCCCCCAGCTCCAGTCCCAGAGGCATTGCTTTCCAGTAGACCAATTAACTAATTTTCTTCTAATGCTGTTCACTCAATGTGCACTGCAAATGTGGCACATGTCACAAATCCTTATCATTCTTCTATGTACACACGATGCCAAGCAAATGGCAGCTGCCAATGCTGGTTAAGGCTTGAAAATGACAGAAATCCTGGCAGAAGGGGAGTGGGAAATGATAGGCTGGCAAATGACAGGCTGGCAAATGACTCGTCAGAAACCAACATTTATATGATACGTGGCGAGTGCTAGAATGCCACTGTCAGAGGTGGACATTTAGGAGGGAAACAAAATAATGATAAGATGTTAAACCCCCTTATCTCTTTCACTGTGCTCCAGGAAAAGGTAGATTTTAGTCATGACCCAACAAATGTTCTCAGATTTAGTTCCCACAGGACAGTTTGCTGAGCCATATTCTCTTGTCCAGTCAGAATGCCCCTGCTTGTTTCTGTGGTTTGCATTCTGGTGTGTTTGAGGGTTGCTTTGGTGTTTTAGGCAGGCATAGGCCCTGAAAAAGACTGACAAGCTTCAAGAGCAGCCTTTTTCTGTTACTTCATCTCTGTTTTCAGTGGATACAAAAGGCAAGGAAGGCTGTCTGGCTTTGGGGCAATCCAGGGATATTATGGTACCTGTCTGGATCTGTTGACACCGAGTGGCTGTCGTGCATCCCAACATCTCTGTCTCCATAAAGTATCTGATTGTTTGGGATGGAATGTAGACATCCAGCCAGTCTCTGCCTTGTTGTTAGATATTTTCAGGCAGAAAGAGGATGACAGCCCCTGCCTCTCCTGTCTGACAGGCCCTCTGTATGGGTGGAAGAGGCTAAATTAAAACCAGCAGAAGTGGACTTTCTGGTTTTTCTTGATAACTGGTGTAAAGGAGAGAAGGGAGCAGTCTGTGCACTGCAATTAACATCAGGTGCTATTGCAACTCATCCTGTAATGCGATATAGATACAATCTCAGCAGAAAATTGAACGCTGCAGCTGAGTCAGAAACAGAGCAATGCTGGGTTTTGAAGAAAGTAATTAGCCCCAGGGACCCAGTGGTTTCTCATTTCCCCTGTGGCAAACACAGGGAAGTGGGGCAGTATTTCCCGTAGGCTTCCAAAGTCAATTTAGACAAGGTACAGAGCCAATTTATAAATCAGAGTTTTAATGAATACTTAGCAAGAGGCAGGCACACCTTCGGTCTTCCTGCAGTGTCCACAAGAGCCTCTCAGTGCCACCACCCGTGCCCGTGGCCAGGTGCTGTGACCTGTGCTCACCTCTCCACTTCTTCCTGGCAGCCCTTGGTACAGCAGCAGCCCAACCCTTCCTTGTGCTGCCCTGCACTTTTGGCCTTCACAAAAGCAGTGATTTGAGGGTTTGCAGAACTCACTGATCAGGAGTTCTGCTTTTTTTTCTCCAGCAGAAGATCGGAAGCCTACAGAAAAAAGACTCTTGGTAGCCAAGAAAATTTGAATCCTACTAAAGACAGGATGTTCTGGGCTGAAAGCTGCAGCTTACAATCAATACAAGAAGCAAAGAATTGAGCTGTTCAGGTAACACAGCAGGGATGAGAGTCATCTTTATTTATGCTCTGTCTTTAAATGAGAATTCAGTTTAGAGCTCAACTATATACAGCCTGTGCCTGTTTTGGGTGACTGCAAGTTCCACCATCCAGGATTCATCCTTGTCACCTTTCAGTGGTTTGTCACATGCCGAATAAAATCTGCAGGGCCTCTGGGGCATAAGCACATCCTTGTCTCTTGTGAAATGCATAGTCAATTTGAGGCACTGCAGTGAAATGAAATGTTGTATTTCAGTGAGTTTGCCGCACTGGTTTGTGAGTTCCTTCACCTCTTTCCCCAAAGCTGCACCCAGGAGCAACAGCCAATTCCTCACACTATTCTTATCTCACATGCCAACAATTAACACTTTTGTTCAACATCTGTCTGGAAGTGCATGGCCAATGCAGCCTTGTCTGTGTGTTGCCTCAGAGGAGAGTTTTTCCCCAGCCTCCTTTCATTCATTTGATGGAAAGACAAAATATGATAAAGGTCATAATCTGCACTATAATTATTTTCCTGGTTTTGTATCTTAAAATATTGCTAGGAGTTTGCTTAGGAAGTAAATGCAAATCTCATCACTCGGGCTCTTTAAACTGCCGTGGCCTTCTGATCCCAAGCGCATTCTCAGTGTTCTGGATTCTCCAAGTGCCCTCTAGTGACTGATTCTCTGAACGGGGTTTCATGTCTGTGAGAGCCACTGAAGGGGTGGTTGGTGAGGAGCCGGATAAATGTCCTCATATTGTTCTGAGGGCAGCACTAGTTTGTTCTGCAGAGGTAAAAAGAGGTGTTTGTTGAGCAGAAAGCTCCGGGTAGCAAAGGAGTGAATGTATTTGTGCTGCTGTTGTGGAAATGTCTGAGCTGAAACATGAGTCAAATCAAGTTTCTTCTTTCTGGAAGAAAAAACTGTTTGGCTGTCACTGCACCACACTTGAATGGTTTAGGTGAAGTGTGGCATTAATGACGTTTTCCTGAATGTTAAAGACTGATGCTCATACATTCTACAGTAATTCACTATGCTGAATTTATTTTCTCAATGAATTGACAACTCAATTCCAATGCAAATAGATCAGTGCTGTTAGCAATGCTTTTCATGCAGTAAAATGCTGGTTCTTCTTTCTGGTGATGCTTTAGGTATGGGTTTTTTTGTTGTGTTTTTCCTTTTTCAAAGTAAAAATTCCAGTGTCTTTTAAAATGCTTGATTGCATCCATTAATATAGCCAGTGTAGGAGTTTGGTTCAGGAACTGATTTATCTGGGCTATTAAAGTCATATGACAATGTGCTGAGGGCCAGATATGGAGGTGGTGTGCAGACTGGCACACAAGGTTTCTTTATGTTCTTACTTTGTATTAGCTGCCCACCAACTTCTTTACGCCTACTCAGTTGGCAGGTAAGGGATGCTGGGGTGGTGTAATTTACGTGGTAAGCTCATCTAACCATATAAGCATTAAGAACATATAATTGAGATTCACCTCACCTTGTTTGAACTTGCTGATTTTTTTTTTTCTGTCCTATTCTGTATTTGCACTGTGTTCAATACTATAGGCCATAGACCTTATTGCCCCTGACTGGGCATTTACAGAAATATAAATGTTGTTCTTCAACTGGTAGCCTAAATGTGAAAAGCAGAGTTTCATTTGGATTTAACAAAAGCTCTCATCTGCCTCAAACAGATGTACAGGGAGGGTTCAAGGGAAGAAGGCAAGCTGGGATTGACTCTAGAAATGATCTGGAAAAGTGGACTGTGGGAGGAGCAGGTACAGTAGGGATTTAGAAGACATGTTGGCCTGTAGGATGAACACCTGTACTCATCTATGTACAGTGGTTACCAACAATAGGACACGAGGTCATGGAACGAAGCTGAGCCAGGGGAAGCTCAGATTGGACATTAGGAGAAGGTTCTTCACTGGGAGGATGGTCAGATTGGACATTAGGAGAAGGTTCTTCACTGGGAGGATGGTCAGATTGGACATTAGGAGAATGTTCTTCACTGGGAGGATGGTCAGCCACCAGAACAGACTCCCCAGGAAAGTCATCATGGCCCCAAGCCTGTCTGAGCTCAAGGAATGTTTTGTTATAAGGTTTATGTGAGGAGCAGGAAGTTGGACTTGATCGTTATTATGGGTCAGTTCCAGCTTGAGATATTCCATTATTCAAACTCTAGCAATTTTTGTCATTAGCTGAACTAATTTTAAATGAGCATAAGACTGTCACGAACTTGCCATTGACAAAATGTCTTGGTCCCTGATTTGCAAACTTACAGGTGGTCTAGTATTGATGTGTTTTAAATTGTTATAGTGCAAAAGAATGATAGCACCAAGGAAGTTGATCAATAATTTGACTTTTTGTTAACTGTACTGGACAGAATGAGGAATTTACTGCATTAAAAGAAAGAGTTGCATCAAGCTTTCTGAGGGATTACAGGAAAATTTTGAGTATTCACCTTGCTTGGAAAAAGACTATTTAAAGTAGAATAAGAAGATGCTATAGACCAAAACACTCTGGTCTCATAAATAGTAACAAAGAAGTCATTAAAAGTCACATAAAATTAATGTGTTTTTTTCCTTTAAAACCATCTGAAAGCTCACCCAAAATTTAATGGGTAATTTATTTTATGTCAGACAAATGTCTTGAATCCCTAGCACTAAATCCTACATCGCATGAAGAACTTAAGGCAGTCACTGTGTTTGTATGCACATAAATATATATTTATCTAAAATACTTTGAAAAAACGAGGTGGTGAAAAAGTTTATGAGCTGTTTAATCCACTGGCAATGGGTTTGCCAAATCAGCTGTGGTGTTAAGGCTTAGTACAGCATACATGACTCAATCAAATACTCTTTCAGTGAGAGCTAATCACTGGCAAGAAATAAATAAGAGATCCCAAGCTTTTCATAGGTTCTGAGTGCTTTCTGGTTGTGGCTCAGGAATGCTATTCCCCAATGCAGTAGTCCTGCTAAACCCATGCTAATGCTTTCTCCTCCACCAATGGAAAGCTCAAAAGACAAAGGTCAGAAATAAAAACAATTTACTGGAAACAGTAATGAGATAAGAAAAGGAACAGTAACAGCAGCACTGTTAATAACAAAAGGTATAATACAAAGGAACAATTTACACGTAAAATAAAACAATACTGGACTGTTTCACCTGCCACCCTTTCTTCCACCAGAAGGAGCACCCTTCTTCTTGGAAGCCCATGAAGACTTTTCTCCATCCCTGCCTGAAGTGGTATTGAATACCATTAAGGCCGTGGCCAAAACTAGGACATTTCTTTAATCAAACCTTTCTACTTAGTAATTAGCTAATATGGAGTGGCACTCCAACCCCACCACCACCTCCTGCCCTCGACCCTGCAAACTTGAACCTCCTTCTCCTCAAACCAGGCAAAGGCTGCTTTGTTTTTCCTTCTGAAAGACTTTAGTGCATGGGCAATATTAACGTGTCACTTCAAGGTATAGCAGGAAAAGAAGAGTATTTGCTTTTTTCTGTATTACTGGCAGGTTGTGGTGGTCAAAAAGGACAGATTAAGCTACAGCACATATTTCTCCTAAGGAGCACGAAATACTCAGTGTTTCATTTTGAGTGCAGGAAAGCTTTAATCTTTTCTGTGCTATGGAAGTGAAAGCTGTCCAGTATATGGCAGCAGCACACTAATGTGGAAATAGTGCAAATTGACTGGAAATAGGCTTAGCAATTATACTTCTGTTACCTATGCTGCTCTGGATTTTCCTTACCTACTGCTCTGCTGGTCACCCCACCTCCTTTGTGGAGTTCAAGAAGGGAAAAATGGAATTCCTTCACACTAAGTAGCTTCTTCCCCACTTTAAATCAAGCAAATTCTGATAAATTAGGAAAAAAAAAAAAAAAAAAAAAAAAAAATACTTAATTTGAGAACCNAAAAAAGAAGTTACTTAATTTGAGAACCTTTCCCACTCCTCCTTGTGTCTTCAGAAGGGGATAGAGTTTCTGAGGTTTTCTTACAATATTAGCAAGGCAGCCCTTTTGTGTGGAGGCTCTGAGCTGTGCTGCTATCACAGCCTGCGTGGTTGGCTCTGAGGAGCTCTCTGCAGCCGTGCCCATGGTCTCCCACACAAACTCTGCAGTGTGGAACATTCCTGGTCCTCCTGAAGGAAAAGGGGTTGGCGTGATCTCTTCCAGGGAAGACTTTCCCTGACAACTCTACTTGTATAGAAGCAGGTTGCCTGCTTGTGAAAAATGAAGTTCACTTTCCTGGTAAATTTAGAAAGGTTTAATAAAAGTACAATAGGAGACAGAACAAAGCAAAGGGTTAATTTGGAGCCGAGTGTTTGGCTTTTTGCTCCAGCATTTGTGTGGCCTTCAGGTGTTCTGAAGCAGCAGCCCCCAAGCACCAAACAACGTTCATGGTGAGTCTGTTTGCTACAGACTTTGTATCTCTCCCCCTCAAAACATCAAGTCATGTTTGAAAAAGAAGCTGCCAGTTCCAGATGGATCGATCACAGAACAACATCATGGATCCACCGAACTGACCTGAAAGACATTTTAAATTAATTTTAAGACAAAAGGAGAAAAAGAAACACCTGAGACCACAGAACTGAAACCCTGCTCTTCAACAGGGAGAACAACATTCTCTCTGTTGGTGTCTTGCACAGAATTTCACTTGACTGGAGCTAATGTCTTCAGAGGAAAGGATTATGGGGATAGCAAGAGAGGTTTCCAAGAAACGGAGGAATGGTCTGATCTGAGCAAAGCAAATAATGAGGCCTGCTGGCAAATGAAACAGGGAGCCTAACATCAAGCTGTAAATGACCAGGGATGAATATGCTGTCAGAAGCTGCTTTGTGGAAGGACTTAACAAAAGTGTTTAGTGAATGCAAACCGTCTTGCACCCAGAGCAGTGAGGAGGCAACAGTGCAGATTCATAGCAGAAGGTATTAATCACCAAAACCTGCTCTTTTGAACGTTTTAGGGTTAAACTAGTACAATGTAAATGAGTAACTTTACATTTCAACAGCAATTTATGTGCAAGCTCACAGAGCAGAGGAGATTTGTGGTTTCTGTTTTGTCTAAAGCCCAAAGGATGCTAATAAATGAATGCACAGCAGGAATTGGTTTTGTTCTCTCCTTTGTTGTTACCCTGGGAAGGACTAGAGTTACTTGTCCCACTGTCCCCAAGCGGATGAACTGTGCTAAATGGTGTAAGAGTTAATCTGTGTAAATTTTAAGCAGACCATTTTATTTAATTGATCATGGAATAAACATGAGTTTAATGTCTCATGTTTGTGAGGAAAAATCATTGTATATTAAAAAAAAAAAAAATTTTATTAGCCACGACTGCCTGACAGCATTCATGATGNAGGAAAAATCATTGTATATTAAAAAAAATAAAATTGTATTAGCCATGACTGCCTGACAGCATTCATGATATAACCCACTCTCCATGCCCAGGTGGAACAAAAAGTAATTTCTGATGGCAAGGAACGGGACTCTTAAGCACTGTTTTCATCTTCCCATTGTCTGCAGAGCTCTGGCTCATGGGTGCTGATTGGACTGAGGCTGGTGGGAGAGCAGGGCTTGTTGTGCAGTATTCTCACTCGTGGTCGCTGCAGGGGTGGCTAAGCCTGGGTCTTTATCAAAGCAGGCAGTTAACACCGTGGGTGTGTGACAGCCACAGCCCAGCCCGTGGAGCTGTCCCTGAGCACAGGAGCTGGGTGAGAAGTAGCTGGTGCTCCTAGAGCTCCTTCTGATGGCAGCGGCTCCTCCCAGCACTGCCTCTCCTGCCCCAGCTGTCTGATCATCCTGGCAGACCTGCCTGCTCATGTTCTCTCACCAGTGTGCCACCTGACTGGACCTGCTTCTGTTCCTGCCCCTCATCTTTAGGGTTTCAATTCTTTTTTTTTTTTTCATTTTTGCCTTTTCTGCTCAGAGCATGAAGGATCTTTCCAGTGGCTGTGAAACTGAAGGCAGGTAAAAGAAAAGGGATGCTGTCAACCCGTGGTTTTGAATGAGAATGTGATTGTTTCCTTCCAGAGCAACTGCAATGACTTTAATCGGTTTGTTGTGAATGTGGCTTCTAAAACCAGTTTGTTCTCTCAATAGGCAGCAAGTGGAGTAGTGAATATTGTGGAGGACGCCTGGGAGCAGACAAAGCATCCTGTTGTGGATCAGCCCTGAGAAGTGGCAAGGCTGCTGGGTTGGTGGAGACCCAGAAGCTTTGTGTGCGGGGAGGCAAAAGGAAAAACTGAGCACAGACAGGTGAGGGACATCCCAGCACCCAAATAGCTTCCAATCAGCCGGGAGGACTGGGGATAGAATGTGTACCAAAATGGAGAGCGTGCAGCATGCTCAGTAAAGCCTGCAGTGGTGTCTGCTATGGCACACATGCTGTTTGGGGCAAATTGGTGTATTTTTGAGATGATTCCATTACTCAAATCTATGACATTGGATTGACTCTCTCATCTCTGTTTAGTTTATCTTGCATGAGCATTTTGGCAGGGGAGAAGGAGATGAAAAGGTGCACTGTATCAAATTGCTGACAACAATAGTGCAGCAATGCCAGTGCATGACAAGTTTCTCACTCAGTTCCACCTAATCTGGCACAACCAGCACATCTCTTAAGGTCAGTTTAGGAACAAGGTTTAGGAACAAGAGAGTCCTGTCTTAGCAAGCAGCAAAGGGAAGAGTTTTGCTGGGACTGCATACATGCTGTTTGGGCGGTGGTTTTTGCGGAAGAACATTTGAGGATGGGTGAGGAACCCAGTCCCACTTTTTATTTAGCCAAGTACAAAGCCCCTTCTGCCCTGCGAATGTCATGCTGTAAGTCAATAACCCCAGGTGTACGCAGGTCCCTTACACTGGTGTTTAATTACACAAACACTAATGAAGAATACTTGACCAGTATCATGGCCAAACTGATGGAGAGAAGTTGAACACCCCAGGTCAGGAAACCCACCACAGTGGCAGGAAATCCATGGCGATAAGAATGTGCAGTGAACTCTTGTGTCTATCCTTGTGTGCTGCAAGATTATCCCAATTTCTCATCATTTTCTTTTGTCAGGCATTATATGAGATTGTCCCCTAGCTGAACTCTACTTGCAGCAGACAGTGCTCTTTGGCATCTTTTCCAAACGTAACTGCACCCTCTATTGCATGAATTAGAGCTGGTTTTTGACAGACAAATGGAACAATTCCTTTTATTCCTACTATGACTAGTGACTTATGTGCTGTCTTCCTGCTACAAAAAATTCTACAAGACCTATATACTAGGGATTATTGCTGTGTTACGGTAACCTCTGAAGGTAAGAATGCTTAATGATTAAGGCTCTGAATTTTAAATTTTATTTTAAAAGCAGAGCAGACTGCACTACGTAATTAC
Organism: Regulus satrapa; assembly: GCA_013396955.1. Lineage (NCBI taxonomy): Eukaryota > Metazoa > Chordata > Aves > Passeriformes > Regulidae > Regulus > Regulus satrapa. Next base: position 20,463 of record VWZN01017407.1, on the reverse strand, counting down.
ATCTTTGTTTGCAAACCACGAGGAAATTTGAAACACGAGCCCAAAATACGGCACTATAAAATAAGCTCACCCTAATTTCTTTAACCTAGGAAGGGGAAGACCGTTAGGCAGAGACGTGTAGCATGATGCATGACATCTGCTCTACAGGCCTATCAAAAAATATCTCACTATCACGATCCGCCTCGCCAGCGCCAATTTGGGAACCGGGCAGCCGCATCTGCTCGGGGCGGCAGCGGAGCATCTCCGTGCGGCAGCGCCGAGCGGTGAGCGCTGCCCCGCGCAGGGCCCGAGCTCCGCGGCGCGGCGGCTCTGC
>VWZN01017407.1:3776-20016 GCA_013396955.1 Regulus satrapa | reverse complement strand
CAGGCCGGCGGCCATGAGGGGCCGTGAGGGGCCGCGCCCCGCTCCCGCCACAAAGGATGGGCTGCCGGGTCAGCAGCACGGTCAGGGCCGGCCTTCCCCCGCGGCGCCGATGACTGTGGGGTTTTGGGAAGCTTTCCGGTAGCCGGCGCAGAAAAAAAAAAATTTAAAAAAAAGAAAAAAAAAATGGGAGCGGGTGCTGCTGGTTGATTTTCGGTGAGGGCGGGAGAGCCTGGCGGCCGAGCACGTTGGCCATGCACACGGGGCTGTGCGGAGAGCGGCCGGCATCGCCTGCCAGGGAGGGATGTGCAGTTGTTGGTGTGACAGACGTGGAGTGGCAGAAATCCCAAATAACTATTGACACCGAGGGCGAGCAGCCACACTGAGGAGGGAGAGGTTTCCTGCCTTGCCGCTGCTGTGATCGCCACGCAGGTTTGAGATGTCTTCATCCATGAGGAAGATGGGGGATTAAGGATATAGGCTCAGTTCATAGTTTTATACTGATTTTGTGCTGGACCAGTGGCATGCTGTCAAAATAAGCTTTAATTACAAGTAATTGCAGGTCACCACCTGTATTTTTGAGCCACGCATAGGGGTTCTTTCTTTATATCACTACTTGTAACCTGGAATGCAATCAGTTTGCAGTACACAGTAAAGAGCAGGAAGCTAAAGGAGGATGTAGTATGAAATGAAACTAATAGATGAAGATGAGATAACACCCTCTTTCAACTGGCAATGTAAAATAGTAGCAGAGGGGGCTGCTGGCTCCTCTTCATTGTCATGGCTCTGTGAAAGGGTTATTAGAGCAACTGTCATGGATCTGATTGGGTTTTCATTATGTCTCCTTTCAGGTATCTCCTCCTTTCTAACAAATTCGCATTGTGACGAAATTACTTTGTCCTGGGGGCTGATAAAGGTACTCTGCAAAGTAAGTACTCTGCTTGTGAGAGACATGGGTCATGTTTTCAGTTTATTGCAGAAACACTGTCAGGGGGAGCTCTGGTGGAAACATTTTCACTAAGTCTCCCTTTGCTTCTATTTCTGCTGGTCCTCATACGGGGCTTTGTGGCTAATGAGCTTTCCCAGCAAGATGCAGCTTGCTGTTGGTGCTGTGTGAGGTTGTCAAGATGTGCACCTGGGATTATTATGATAATTATGGATTGCCTGTACTTCTCTCTTGCATGATGTGCACCTTGGTCTGAGGAAAAGCAGTCTTGTGGAAACCCTTGATACAAGGTTAGCAATATTTCAGTGGATGTCTTCCCACTCTCATCCTTCCTTATCCCCCTTGGCCCCCAAATGCACTCAAGTTACTCCATCTGCAATCTTCTGAGAGGTGCTTGGCAGTCAGTTTTGTACAGTGCAGTGTCTCTGGATCCCTGCATGGAGCTTGGTCTGTGCAGGGATCATCCCCCTGCTTAACAACGCTTGGGTCAGTGCGGTGGTGAACGTGGGCTTCTGGAGCTCTGCTTTTGGTCATAGTTGGGGATATGCAATAAATTGTGTCTTTGTGTAGACTAAGAACCACAGCAAGGAAGACCAGGGTATGAAATGTGCCAGACGAAGAAGCAGGAGAAAGGAGATTTAGGGGAGTGCTGTACAGCCAAAGAGTAGGAGAGCTGGGAGTTTTTTCCCCAGGGGAACTGTAATCCAAAAAGGCTTGTTTTACTCACTAGTGTGCAGTTGGGAGGGTTTTCTGAAGAAGGATGGGGTGATGTGGAGCCGTTCTTGTGCAGCAGCAGCTCCGGTCTGTGGGCAAGGAGGCATAAAGAAAAGGTCAGGCTTCACTCATGAGCTGTTTCCATTTCTGGCAGAAAAAATCAAATCACATGTGGTTCGTTTATGCAGCAGATCTGTTGGCATCTATCTGATGTGCTATTTTGGAAACCATTTGGCTGCTTTAGCCACCACTGTGCACTCTTTGGCTACGGGAGTGATTCTGATGGGATCCAAGGAGCCTATTCAGCACTTGGGTGCCATTAGGCACTGCAAGAGGATAGCAGTTCTCAGGGTGGCTGCTGGGGTGTGTATCTTCTTCTCATGATTCAGTTCCTAAGGATCAGACCCTGTCCTTGCAGGGGAGATATCTGTGCTGAATTCAGGAATGGAAATAAATGGAATAAAACCAAATTTGGTCATTCAGAAGAAGGTGTTGTATTAAGCCTTGGCCTCAGCACAGGCAGCAGGAGTGGAAGGATCCGTAGCAAAAGGATTTTTGCCAAAGTGATTTCATGTTGCAGCAGGGGGCTGGAATCTGCTGCCAGGCCACAGCTTTGCATTATTGTAACCATAGACTGAGACTGTGATTTATTTTTTTAGCTTGAGTGAGTTTAATTCAAGTGAATTCTACATAAATGTAAACCCTTCGCTGACCCATTGGGAACTTCTGGGAAGTGTGATATCTGTGACTGTCGATTGTTTTAAATATTTCAATCTTAATCCTCTGTGATGGTAGGCAAATACCTAGGTAACCTCGAGAGTACCTCTGGTGTCTCATTTGTGCAAAGATGCAAGAGGTATGCCAATAAAACACAAATCCTTCCATCAAGAGATGGAAAAACGAGCTTGTAACTAACACAGAGGCCACCCTTCATATGTGAAATGTTGAGAAATGACTTGAACTTAGTTTTAAAAAAAAATTTCTTACCTCAGCCATTTTGTTCTGAGCTGTTTGTCTTCCAGAGCCCTACCCGGGATGATTCCACCGTCTGCAGCGAGCCCTGTCGGCGATGCTGCTCTCCTCTCAGGTGTGGCTTCTCAGGAAGTCTGGAGGTCGCCAGGCTATTCTGGGCTGCCCACACGGCACATCAGTCACCGGGCCAACAACTTCAAGAGGCACCCCAAGAGGAGGAAACACATCCGGCCCTCGCCGCCGCCGCCGCCCAACACTCCGTGTCCCATCGAGCTCGTTGACTTTGGGGATCTCCAGCCTCAGAGGTCCTTCTTGGAGCTCCTTTTCAATGGGTGCATTCTCTTCGGGCTCGAATTCAGCTATGCCATGGAAACAGCCTATGTAACCCCTGTGCTGCTCCAGATGGGGCTTCCAGACCAGCTCTATGGAATGGTGTGGTTCATCAGCCCTATATTAGGTAACTTTTCTTGATGCTGTTTCTTCCCTCTTATTTTTTCCACAATGGGGTTTTAAATTTTTTTTTGTTTGCAGTATGTTGGTGTTCACAAGGGTATTCTCTCGAGGTTAACAAGTACTTACCATAATTTTAGACAATTAGGAGGATAACTCTTGCTGGGCCCTGCCTGAAATAAGACCAATGTGCTCAAAAGATCTGTCCTTTTAATCGCTTCTCAACCTCTTAAAACTCGTGTGAGAGTAAGCTTTGGTTTCTCTGCTCCTGTATTTAAAAACAAGCATAAGAAGACTGGTGTATCCTTTTGTGTCCCCATGAAAAAAAGCATACAGAGACAGTTTTGAAGGGTGTGTGAAATCAGAGTGGGATTGCCTTCTCCTCTTTAACTTTCTGAAACACATGAGGGCTGATGAATGATGAAAGACCATCAACCACTGGTAATGCAGGCACTCAATTACTTGTCTTAGCACAGAGGCAGGGCTGGGAGTGTATCCATTACTATGGATACCACCTGGAAAAATTTGTTCTGCCTCTTCTTGTACTCACAACGTGCATCACAAGAAGAGATGGGCCCCCTCCTATCAGGCTGGCACAGATGAATACATGCACCTTTCCTTCCTGCATATGTGCTTCCTGCTGTTTTCCAAGCTAATCCTGCAGGAGATCTCCCATCTAATACAGGATAAATGAAATAGCTTGTAAGGAACAGAGTGCTTAAGAATGTGTAACTTGTACTCCGACTCTTCACCTGGTGTCAGATTCTGTTTCTGCTGCAGAGTGGAGTGCCCTGCAGTGAGCAGCAGCACTGAGTTGTGTTACTCAGTGCAGTGCCAGCAGTGTGTGCCCCTGGGGGAGCACTGCTCACTGGGGGTGTCCCTGCTCTGGGGTGTCCTTTTAACTCCTCTGTGACACAGGCTTGTAGAAAAATCCTCTTCACTGGTGATTCCTTTTCTCTAGGGTTTTTGCTACAGCCTTTGCTGGGAGCCTGGAGTGACAGATGCACATCAAGGTTTGGGAGGAGAAGACCTTTCATTCTGGTTTTAGCAGTAGGTGCGTGTTGTAGAAATGATGGGCATAACGCTTAAAAATATTTTGTATCTCTCTTGTGTGACATCCCTAGTGGCACTAAACCGAACAAAATGCTCCTGAGGTGTTGGGTGTTGTGGGTCTGAAGAGGATGGTGAGTGACACTGAGCTGGTGCTTTGGCAGCTGGAGATCCACACATGAAAGCTTCCCAGAGTCTGAAAGGATGTTTTGAGGGTTACGAATCTGGATGTTTTTGGCCAAAGTAAACTCTAGACATATGTTACGCTCGAATAGTGGAAAAGAATGATATATATCCCATAAGCCACACTAATTTTAAAAAAAAAATTGATATGAACAGCAACAGATATGAGAGCAACAGTGCTTGCTGCAAGGTTGTGCAGGTAGGATAATGCTTTTGGAGTCTGAAGCTCTGCAGGTTTGCTTTCAAATAGTGACTGATTTTTGTTTGGTTTTTGTTCCCAGGAGCGTTGCTTGGGCTCTCACTTATGCTGAATGGAAAAGATATAGGGAGTGCCTTGTCTGACACTGAGAATAACCACAAATGGGGCATCATCCTTACGGTGTGTGGTGTTGTCCTCATGGACTTCAGTGCAGATTCAGCAGACAATCCCAGTCATGCCTACATGATGGATGTGTGCAGCCCAGTGGATCAAGACAGGGGCCTCAACATCCACGCTTTGTTAGCAGGTATGTGTTCTTGGTGCTTCCTGGGACACATGAACCCTGAGTAAACGAGTCCTGCTGTGAGAAAGCACGGTGTAAACACCAGTCAACTCCTGAATAAGCACAATGACCAAATACTGAGAGGTATCGCTAATTAACAGTTAAAAAAAATCAACTTATTGCAAAAGGCTTCTGTAACTACCTCAACTCAAACAAGATACAGTCTTGGGTTGTTCATCTGAAGGTCCCTCACATATTTTGTAAGACCTTTGTAATTATCCCTTGAGGGAGGAGGTTTGGCTTCCTGCAGGTGTGGAATGTGTGTCTTGTAGTTGCTCTGTTGGAGGCGAAAGTGCAAACTGGGTGCTGTTGATCCCTTACTGCTGTCATCTTCAATTGCTGTGCTGGCCTGTTCTAGGAGACTATTCCACACTCTTGAATGTGTTTGTGAGTAAGAAAGGAGAGTGTTGTAAGACTTTCACCATGTGAATGGAGAGAGAGAGGTGCTCTCAAAGCTTCCCTGCTCATCGGTAGTGACACGGTGGCAGTTTTGTGCACTGTCAACACAATGCTGAGTAATGAGCTTGCTACGCTTCTGAAGTGATTGGATCTGTCTTAGTTAGACCTGCATTCCTCATATGAGGAAAATGGATTTTCACTTTCAGGAAAACAGTCTTAGCTGAATGATTGCAGAGCCTTGTCACAAGGCTGGTGGACACTTCTGTTTACGGACTGAAATAGCTAAAGGTAAGGTGTTTTGTTATTGGCAAAGAAAAGTTATAATTTTAAATTATTTGTATCATCACTTCCACAGCACTTCCTCCCTCTTTCTGTACCCTGTTGGTACGTCCAGATTGTCTTTGTGGCACAGCTGTGCTTATTAGTGCATTTGAAGTGAAAAGGGGTCAAATGGTAAAACAGAAATGGCAGATTCTACTCATGATTCATTAGACAAGTGATGCTGTGCTGCTACTGACTTGTGGGACTGGATAGGGAAGATAATCTTAGCTCTGTTTTTCCACCAGGTCTTGGAGGTGGCTTTGGTTATGTTGTTGGAGGAATACACTGGGATAAAACCAGTTTTGGAAAAGCTGTAGGAGGGCAACTTCGTGTCATCTATGTCTTCACCTCAGTTGTACTGACTATTGCTACTGTGCTGACTCTAGTTAGCATTCCAGAGAGACCCTTAAAGTCCTCTAACAGGAAGAAAAAGGTGATGAAAAGTCCAAGTCTTCCTCTCCCTCCTTCTCCACCTTTCTTCTTTGAGGACAATGTAAATGAAAACTCTGCTTCTCATAACTCAGCTCACTTACACGCAAGTTTTACGAGTCCTGTTTCCCCCATGAGCCCACTCACACCAAAATACGGGAGTTTTATCAGCAGAGACAATTCTTTGACGGGAATTAATGAGTTTGCATCATCCTTTGGGACTTCAAATATTGACAGTGTGCTTATAGACTGTTTTACAGGCGGGCATAATAGTTACATGACACTTCCAGCTAGTTTGTCCAGGCAGCCTGTCAGTGTCAGCTTTCCTCGGGTGCCTGATGGCTGTTACCATGGAGCAAATGGAATTCTGGAGCAAGGGGAGAGCAGCTTAACATCAGGGCCTGATAGTGATGTGCTGAGAGTGGGCTCACTGGATGCAATAAAGCCACGGTCCTCAGGGATCTTGAAAAGACCTCAGACCTTGGCCATTCCAGATGCTGTGACAGGACAATGCCCAGAGAATAACAGAAGAAGAAATGTAACCTTCAGCCAACAGGTAAGAGCAGGAAATACGACCATGTAAACGTGAGTGTTATTAATCTCTTCATACAGTTTTAAATGTGTGGTGCACAAATTATTCATTAAAGGCTCTTGTGACAGCTTCCTCATAAAAGTGATTATGGGAACAGCATACCTGCTATGACTATCAGCAAAGTAATGGGTAGAGTGTGAATTATGGCTAACAGTCTGTCAGCTGCCTTTGTTAAGATGGCAGAGATAAATGGCAATGTCCCATTCTTAACTGGGCCAGTTGTGAGAGTTAGGTCAGTATTTTTAGTCCTGCTTCACTGCCAAGGGAGCTACCACATGAGAGCAGAAAAGGTCACATTTTTATTGAGCTTGTATCTTTGCTTTCCACAGAAAGACCTGCAGAATAGGGCCAGGGATAGGATTGTCCCATGAGCTTCTCCTTATGGCAGTCATTACATCTGGCTCCACCAGGGAGGTGAGCTTTCCCTTACTGAGGGATAAGACTATCACCTCACCTCCCACTCTTGGTGATAACTTGGAATGTCTGAGACCTCTGCATGCTGCCTCATTTTTTTATGATCTGGGATGAGGTAAATGGTCCTCTGTTTTGGATTTTTTTTTTTTGTTTGTTTGGCTCGGGAATTATTTTGTCTTATTTTACATTTTTGGGGGTGGTGGCTTTTTGTTTGGTTGGTTTTTGTTTGGTTTTTTTGTTGTTGCTGTACTTTGACCCAGTTTGTGAGAGCAGACTTTGTTAGGGCCAGGATTTTACATACTGGGCACACTGAGGTTGAGCATTGAGGTCAGCAAGCAATGATAATGTGTTTCAATTAGTCATGCTCTTCTTCCTCAGTGTCTCTAAAACTTCAGGATCCACATTCACCAGAAAGTGGGTACAGCTCCTATAAATGCAGTGGAATTTATGCATTCTTGTGCATCTGAATGTGGTTCCCAAGTACCCTGATGAAGGGAAGAGAGCTGGTTCAAGCACTCTTTGTGCTTGAACATTTGTCACTTGTTCCAGTCTAACACGCTTCTTAATCTCCAAGTCACCATTCTCCAGCAGCAGAGCTGAACTTCCAGACGATCAGATAGGCGTGCAATATTGCATTGAAGGATGTCTGTGCTTCCCTTGCTGTGCTTGTTGACCTGGCAGTTGTTGTGGTGCAGGTGGCCAATATCCTGCTGAACGGTGTGAAGTATGAGAGCGAGCTCAACGAATCGGCCGACACCTCGGAGCAGCCCCTGTCTGTGAAGCTGCTTTGCTCCACCATCTGCCACATGCCCAAGGCTCTCCGTAACCTCTGCATCAACCACTTCCTAGGTACTCCCAAAGCACCCTCTTGCCTTCACCAGGAAGGACTCTACCTCGGGTGAACCTTTTTCAGTATTTTATCTATTGCTGCTAACTAGAGGCAACCTGATTTCTTCCATGTAGACATCGATGAGGTCCCTTCTTAGATCACTTAGAAAGGAAAATAATACCAAAACAGCCCAGCAAAGCAGTCAAGCCTGCGTTCCTAGAAAGGCAACAACAGCCTAAATCAGCACATCTTAAGGGGAGTGTTCAGAAAGATGAGATTAATTGCATTTCCATGCTTAAACCTTGAGACTGGCATTTACTTTCCTCCCTTTGACTGCTCATGCACAGGGGTCCCAGAAGAGGCCAAGAGGAGGTGTGGAACTTGGCACTGCAGGAGTGCCTGTAACCAGTACAGTGTTACCTTTACTCTTAACCAATGTGTGACTGGTGCTTAGGAAGGGCTTGCAGTCATTCCTGTTTACACAAAATCAGACAGAAGGGACCAGGTAATTAATACTCCTTGTCTGTAAAGGAATTAAGGGATTGTCTACATCAATGGCCTTGGTGCCAATTTGTGAGCAGAGTTTTTAACTGTGTCAGAGGCACTCTGGAGTTTGCAACCATGACATAAGAAGCACTCCTTCCCGTCCTATGTGGGAGGATAACAGCAACCTGAAATTACTATGGGATGAGCCACTCTGTTAAACTGAGCACTGTGTCCTGTCAGAACCTGAAGACAGCTCAGACTGCTGTCATCTATTTTTCTGTCTTGCTAAACCAGTACTTTGTGGCCTTTAGTCAGCCTTGAGGTTTCCACTTAGGAATTCAAATGGTAAATCTTGGTCTTTAAAAGGCTGAATGTCTTTAACAAACATTGCAGCATTATGCATGGGGAGCAGCGGTCTCAGATAAATGTGGCTGGATGTTAGGTAACACTCAGGTTGCACAACTTGTCCAGGGTGTGATTTGTAATATATCTGATAACATCCCTGCAAGCTTACAAGGGGAAACAGATATTCTGAAATCCTAATAGGTTACTTCTCGCTTCTTTCAGGGTGGCTTTCATTTGAGGGGATGTTACTCTTCTATACTGACTTCATGGGAGAAGTGGTGTTCCAAGGGAACCCAAAAGCACCTCACAACTCAGATGAGTATCAGAAGTACAACACTGGGGTCACCATGGGCTGCTGGGGAATGTGCATCTATGCATTCAGTGCTGCTTTCTATTCAGGTACTTGGTACAGCCTTCTTAACTACTGCTTTGGGAAAAAATACATTTCTTAAAAGTGGTGTTTCTGCAACAAGTAGGCCAGTGTTTATGTTGTACACAGCCTAGGGCATGGCACAAGTGTTCTTCTTCACCATATTGTCTCTGCTACTTACCTTGGCCTGCACTGACAGCAGGTGAGGCCAGCAGTCCAGTGAAAACACATCTCTCTTAGGATGTTCCTTTCACAGGTGGCATTTTCAATGTACATCGAATGCAGAGATTCATGCAGTCACCCTAGGCACAGTTCTGGTGCAGTACCACCCCGGTGCCTGTGTGTCCCAGGCAGAGCACTCAGGTGTCCTGTGCCACCCCAGCATTTTGTCATGTGTGTCACGCCATCCCCACCAGCTCCCATTTACCCTTCTGGGGCGGGGACAGTGCCAGGCTTCAGCTCTGCCCTGCCCTCTGTGCAGACAGGGCAGCAATGCTGCATCGCGGCAGATCCCCTGATCTGGAAGGGGTCCTTGGCACTCGCGTGCAAGCCACCGGTTCCTCAGAGGTGTAGTGGTTACCACTGAGACGCAGCTGGGCCCCTTGCCCCGCTGAAGGGTGCCCGTGGGAGGGCTGCAGTTCCCCCCCACAGCTGTACCACTGTCTTGCAGCCGTGCTGGAGAAGCTGGAGGAGCGGTTCAGCACACGGACGCTGTACTTTGTGGCATATTTGGCCTTTGGGCTGGGCACGGGCCTGGCCACGCTCTCCAGGAACATCTACGTGCTGCTGTCCCTGTGCGCTACCTACGGCATTCTGTTCGCCACGCTCTGCACGCTGCCCTACTCCCTGCTCTGCGACTACTACCAGAGCCGAGAGGTGAGCCCCGGGCTGGGGAGGGCACAGCAGCCCCCGGGACGCCCCCTCACTCTGCCGTGTCCCCGCAGTTCGTAGGCTCGCAGGCGGAGGGCACTCGCCGTGGGATGGGCGTTGACATCTCCCTGCTGAGCTGCCAGTACTTCCTGGCGCAGATCCTCGTGGCCCTGGCCATGGGGCCGCTGACGGCGGCCGTGGGCAGCGCCAGCAGTGCCATGTACTTCTCCAGCCTGGTGTCCTTCCTGGGCTGCCTCTTCTCCTCCCTCTGCGTCACCTACGAGCTGCTGCCCGCCGAGGAGCTGCCGCCCGCCGAGGAGCAGCGTCCGCTCCTGCCCCGCGCGCGGAACGAATAAATGGGAGAAGCTGCCACGGCCTCTGCTGCCTCATTGTGTCACCCCTGGCCTCCCTATCGTGACAGGACGGGCTGTGCGCCCCTGGGACGGCGGCAGTGGGCTTGGCAAACGGGAAGAAAGGTCTGTGCTGGCTTTGCTGAGCTTTCCCCTGCCCACTGTGGGAAGGAGAGGGGTGAGTCAGCAGCGCCTGGCACTGCTCGTCCTTCCCTGGAGGTGGCAGAGGCCTGTCTGTGCCCCTGGGGGAGCAGCAGGAAGCGTGGGGCCGTTCCCTCCAGCTGCCTCGTGGTGCTGCCATCCCGGGGATGGCTGTCCACGAGGCAGGAGGACAACCTCTCTCGAGTGGCAGTGAGCTGCTGGGCTGCAGGCGCTGCTGCACACCGTGGCAATGGTGTCGTGCCAGTTTGGGGGCAGGAGGTGCCACCTCCTGGCCAGGCAGAGCACCTTGGTCGCCAAGGGCAGTGGCGATTCCTGTGGGCCTTTAGGAGCTGCGGGTCCAGCCTACAGCCTCTGCCTGTGGAAGGCCTGGCTCGGGAGGATGTTTTTCAAAACTCTGGGAATGCTGAGAGCAGCTGGTCTTGCTTGGGTGGTGTAATGTGAGTCCTCTGTCAAGCCAAGGGGTTCTGGGAGCACAGGGCTCCCACCAGCAGAACTGCTACGACACACCACTGTGGGCTGGAAGTGCTGTGGCCTGGCTCCCACACCCCACTGGAGGTCCTGCCTGTGGTCCTTGGTGATGTTTGCCAATATGTGCGTATTTCCTTCCTCATTAGAGTTTAATTAAGACTACAGGAGTTTGTGATGACTTAGCAGGGGGATTTGTCCACAATCCAATTTAGCAGTTGTCCATAACCCAGTTTTGGGAAGAAAGGTCTTTTCCCATCAACCTCCCTTGGGTAGAAGGTTACTCTCAAGAACTTTACTCACGAGAAAAGTCATTTATATGGAAGCCTGCATCACATTATTCTTACTTATACAATTTTACCTTGGGACATTCTGAAGTCTGGGGATCAGTGACTGCTTGTCAATCAGAGCTGCATCTTCCACATCTCAGTGAAACCAGTAAAAGGGCTTTGGGTTTCATTATCTGAGAGATTTATTAATTATTCTGATTTTAGAAGGTGGTGTGTGAGAATTTTCACAAGTTCTAGTTAAGGCTAGGAGTTAATTTTGAGTCACTAATAAAACTATTTCAAAAGCCCCTGTCAGTCTGCCTCTGTATTTGGGTAGGCAGCCAAATTTTACCAAGACTGGTGGGCATTTTGGTGTTCACATGTGCTGTGCACGGCATCCCTGTAGAGATTATATGTGGTCCCTAGATCCAGAAGAAGGGTTTTCTCTGGAGAGTCACCCCTTTTAAATGGGTTGTACTTCACCGTTCACCTAAGTTGATTCTGATCTATGATGCCGAGGTGAAATAATATGTGTAATCTTTAGTTGTTGTGGTTTACTGTAATCCAGTGCTGAAAGCATCATGCATCATTTGTAAGAACCCCTCATTTTTATCATCTGCTCCCAATTATTTTAGAAGCAAGTTTCATGTTATTCAGTATTGACTTAAACAGAGGAATACTGCTGAAATTATGAAGTCAAGCACTCCGAGATAAAGGACTGTCAGCTGTCAGACTGATGAGTACATTCACCTTTCATTTCTTTCTTGGGGCTTACATGGTGTCATATCTGCAGGAATATCTGTGCCATTTCCTTGGTTATGGGACAGCTGTCTCCAAGAATGTTCAGGACAAAGCTGAGACAAAATGGCATGAGAAACTACATTTGGCACTTCTAATTTCTGACAATCTAAAGACTTGACTTTGAGAATCATTATTTTCTTGTTAGCCTGCTTTGTCATCTTAATTTCCTTCTCAAACTTTTAAACTCAAAAATTATTTTATTTTTTGTTTGGTCTCATTAGCTAATGTGGTATTAGTTCTTAATTTCTTTTTTCTCCTCTTGAGTTTTGCAGCCAGCGTTATTGCACTAAATGGATTGTGAGCACTTTACTTTTCCAGGTAGCCAGAGTTGCAGATCCTTTTGTTGCAAGTGAAAATCTTCAAAACATTAATAAAATCAATGTATTTGATGCTAATGTTTGTCTCAATTTCCATCTGTAAATAATATCAACTACATTTATGTAGTTATAAAACTATTGTTATGCCTGTATGCCTTGCCCAATAGACTCTATATTGCATTTTTCTATTTTCTGGGATATGGACTTTATTTTACATATGTATTTATGAAGTACTTTTAAGTTGACATCAGTGTGTGTTAATTTGGGGCTTTGAGCAGTACTAGTGGTGTCTGGAAATAAACAGAGCCTGTCACCATCTGCAGAGTTGAAAGTTGCACCAAATCCTTAGAAAGAACTTTAATAAGAGGCATTGCTTACTTGCTTATTCTCTTCCCTTGTCAGAGACTTTGTATTTGACAGAAATTACTGTATATGGACACTGGTGAACTGTGAGCTGCAACGTGTTGCTTCCCTTCTGGAATCCAAAGGCTTCCAAAATTCTGTCTAAATTTACAAGTTACTGATTAAAAAAAAAAAAAAAAAATATATATATATATATATATATATAAAATGCATGAGTTTAGGCAGGAAAATGATTTTATGCTGTGCTGTTTTTCAATGATGCCTGAAGGTTAATTTCGATTAAGTCCGTATCATTAAAAGTTGCTTCATGGCAATTATTTGTGGATGTTGGTAAATGTATTTATTACACATGTACAGAAGCAGGGAGAATGGGGAGAGGGATGGAGAAAAGACCTAACTAATTTTCACATTTGTAATTAAGCTACCTGTAACCATTCCAGCATGTCTGCCGCTCACTGAGCCTCTGCTGTGTCTCTCAGAAAGACAACCTCATGATTTCAGAACTTCTGTTCTTTGGTTGGAAAAATAAGACTTTTCAAGAATCAAATAGAATAAAATTTATATAAAAATATAGTATGTATCTGTGCGTATATAAACTATATTTGGAAGTATTTAAAAGAGGTCTCTGGTTTATTTTCTACAAATGAGTAATTAAGCATCTTGCGCTCTATAGGAGATGCACTTTATTAAAAGAAGGATTTCTGTAAAAGGTAGCTTTCTTAATGTATGTTTTCCCTCCCTCAGACTGGAAGAGAGCCTCAGGAGAGAGGAGAAACTTTTATATGCCCTGATCATAACACAATGGATTCTGTAAGTCCAATGCACATTCTGAGAATTCTCTGAGTACCAGGGGCTGAAATGCCAAGGCAGATCTCCAGCACCTGTTCATCTAAATAGACATTTTCCAAACCTGTGGTTATTATTTCCCAATTACTCATTTAGCCCAGCTTTTCTGCAGGGGAGGTTTTTTTGGATGTTCACTGGGGGAACGGCCGCAGCAACTTTCCATGCTGTTCCTGTGCCCCAGGCTGCTGCTCCTGCAGTTGACAAATTTCAGGCTGCAACACCCGAGAGCAGCAAAAGCTGCAGGGCAGCAGCGCTGGGGGACAGGCTGGAGGTGTTTTATTGGAATCCTTAACTGGGATTGCAATCCTTGCTGTGTTTGAAGGCTCTGGGCAGACGCTGTTCTACCCTGCACAAGAACATTTTAATGTTAAAAGCCTTGTCAACACCCGCTCAGAGATATCTCATGTAGAAATGGTAAATGCATGGAATAATGAGAATTTTGGGTGATTGCAGCTTGCTGCCACAGTGGTGGCCAGGTTCTCTTTAGATCTGTAAGGCAACAGCACAGTCCAGGACCCAAAGAGGGTAACAGGAAACAAAGGGGAGGTTGCTTCACCCTGTGTGGAACGTGCAAGTGTGGTGAGCAGGAAAAAAGCAGTAAGGATCACTAATGAGATGAATTCAAATGCAAGATGTGCCCAGAGCAGCAGTGTGCAGTGGGGGTGATGCATTATCAGCCATGTACGTAAGCTGCATCTAAGCTTGTTCTGTTATTGCTTTTTCTAGGATCCTCCAAAAAGGATAACAAATCTTGTTGTAATAGCCAATGGAACGGCCAGCAGAGGAAATCAGAGCAGAAATGAAGATTTTGGGTTGTGTGAGTACAGTGCTAACCAAGCTTACAGAGCTACTTAAACATGAGGAATGTAACAGCATTACTGTCAGTGCTGTGAAGAACTGCTGGAGGTTTGAGCTTTCTTCAAGCCTGGATTTTGCTGTGTGCCAGCCTGATGATACCTTACTCTGCTTCTGCTTTATGCCTTTCAGTTATTTTGGGTTTACTATAGTTACTTGTTTTTTAGCCCACACAACACTTTGGGGAAGAAGGGATGCAATACAACTGAGTCAGAACCATGCTTCTCCCTACCAAGGAAGGAAAATGTTTCTTCCTTTTGCCCAAGCTCTTGCTGTGAAGTATTTAGTGTTGTGTTTACAGCAACACGCCCTTGAACCTACATCCCTGTGCATTCCATTATTATCTACAGCCCCCTTAAGCAACAGGGGCTCTTCGTGGCTCCAGAGGAAAGTATCAAATAATCTTCTGAAAGGTGTGTTCAGTCCAAAGTGTAAATGGCATTCAGTGCTCACAGCTACCTGCTACTGGTTTTCTCTACCAAATTCCAGGAGGCCTCAGGCACACCCTTTTTCCAGCCCTGCACCTTTCAGTAGTGGAAACGCTGACTGTAATTTGTCCTCAGCCTTCATCTGCTGTCAGCATCCCGGCAGCTGAGAGTTATGCTTTATATGCCCAGTATTTCTCTTTTTTTTTTAAGAGCTTGAGCTGTCCTGGTACACAGTGCTGTGCATCTGTGCACAAAATTCTTCTGACCTACATGTGACAGTTTATACCTCTGGGAAAAGTCATCTGTTTGATCCATAGGAAGAGAGAGGCCTCGTGCACTGCAGAGCAGCCCCAGAGCTCTCAGTATGGGAAAGGGCACGAAAACAACTCTTTACTGCCTTGTGGATGACTGTGGGATGCTTTATTTAATAACAAGGTAAGGTTGAGGTGTTGTGTGGGGTTTGCTTTGGTTTTGCTTGTTCGTGTTTTCAAAACTGGGCCAAAAGCCAGAGCTCCACAGAGCTGTCTTCAAAGAAATGTTACAGACACAGGACTCATAGCTCGCTTCTCTCTTTACGTGAGACTGAAATCTTTCTCTTTTGCTTTTAAATGAACAAATAGGCCCAGAAGCTCTCTGGAGAAAGTGAACAGAAAACCAGCTGCACTTCCATTTGCACTTGTCTGTGCCAGGCCCCCTTGGATCACTGGACATTTATTGTTACACTGGAATTTACTGTTACACTATAGCACGGGAGCCAGGAGCCAAAACACTGGGCAAGTGGAGCAGGCCAAAGGCAGCTGCAGAGGACTTGCCACAGCACCTGGAGCCAACAGCATGCCTGGGAAACGTTCTACTGGCCTCTGGACTGGCACTGCACCTGCAGCAGACAGAGCAGCAAAACCCCCTGCGTGCACCACGTTTGGCGCCAGTGAGCTTGGGCAGAGGAGTCTGGAGAAAGCAGCAGGTGGACGGCGTGGAGTGTGGAGGTAACGCTTTAATGGGGTCGGATTCCCTGACAGGGCGGGAGTCCTCGGGCCCGGTGCTGGCCCGGTCCCGGTGCCTCGCAGTCCTGGTGCCGGTGCCGTCCTGGTGCTGTCCCGGTACTGTCCCGGTGCTGTCCCGGGCCGCTCGGTCCCTCCCGGCCAGGCCGTGTCAGGGCGCGGTGCCGCTGCCGGGCTGAGCCGAGCCGTTCTCAGGGGCAGCCCCGGGCTGCTGCTCGCTCTGTCGCCGCCGGCGCAGCCTCTCGGCGGCGGTCACGGTCATGGGGTGGAGCGGCAGGAACCCGGCCAGCCCTGCCGGNCACCTTCTCTCCGTGCGCGTTGGGCAGCGGGTCCAGGCAGCCCAGCTGCTCCAGGTACTTCCCGTCGCGGGCGCGCCGGCTGTTGGCCGCCACGATGCGGTAGAACGGGCGGTTGGTGCAGCCCCCGAGCGCGAAGCGGATGACGACGTGGCCGCCGCGGCCCCTCAGGAGGCGG
>VWZN01017406.1:0-13075 GCA_013396955.1 Regulus satrapa | reverse complement strand
GGGTGGTCAAACAGGCAAACCTAGTATCCAATGCCCTAAGTTCCCTCCTAGAAGATGAGGAGATCCCCAGGCAGACCACACTCCAAAATCATGCTTCAGTAAACTTTCTCCTTTTACTTCATGGACATGAGTGCCAAGAATTTGAGGGCTTCTGCTGTATGAACCTGACATCAAAAGCTCCCAACATCCACGCGACGCTCCAGGAAATGAAAAGCATGACTGGACAAGTGAAGCAAGAATCTGAAGATTCATTTGGTGGACTGTTTAAGGGCTGGAGACTCTTGGGGTGGTGGATTTTTTTAGTTAAAACAATTCTGTCGCTTTTGGTTTTCTTTTTCTAACAGTATTGGTGTTCGGAATACTGGGTAGTATACTCTATAAAGCCATTAACAAGCTAATCCAAACTACGTCAGGCGTCAACCGTATTGAATTAGTGGTCTGAAAGCAACCTATCTAGCCCACAAACCATAATTGGTGGAAAAACTCAAGTCCCAAATCAGAATAGGCCCGTTACCTTTCATTAACTATATTTAACAATAAAGGGGGAGGTGTAGTAGTCCACTAAGTGGTAATATTGTTTGTATCTCAGAGTTTGTAGTTATTATATATCTGTTGCACGGAAATGGTTTGTTTTGGATTTCCCTGAGATTTTTGAAGTTGGTTGAACCTTCTCCCCTTTCCCCGCCCCTTTCCTGTATCCCATTTGCTGTAGACTATTCTTCCCCACCCCTTCTCTCGCCCTTAAGAATCTAGGCCACAGTGCTGCTAGTCCTTCTCTTCTGTGTTTCTAGGAGTAAGTTCACCAATAAACTGGAGTGTGTTCCTAAGAGAAGAAGCCTATGATCCTTTTCTTTTGTCCTGAAGATCTCGATTATTTCCCCCTTGGCTTTGATCTAGCCTGGGACACACACAGGGGGAAACAAGGAAGCTATTTACTTCAGTGCAGTGCACATGAATGCCATCAATACATGTGAGGACAGAATCTGTTTCTATTACTGACGTGACCAGGGGTGACAGGATTTTACTTTGGTGGAAGCTGATGTGAGCCTGACTGGAAATGATTGGAAGAAACACCCTTCTGACTGGCCTATAGGCCCAAGGCATTTTGAGCATAGATTTCCTCCAGAACAGCTATTGCAAATACCCAAAGAGACTCAGGTGGGCTTTCGGAAAAGCTGCTGTAGCGGCAGAGTGCATTAGGCAATTGAACTCTTTGCTTGGGCTATCAGAAAACCCATCTGCAGTAGGACTCCTGAAGGTGTGTCGTGGTTTTGGATGACAGGTATCTGCTCGGGAAGACAAGAGTCTCCCTTGAAAATGGAGATTGAAAAAAAACAACTCCCTCCCTCCGAATTATTTTGATTTCGAAATTAATGGGATTTCAGGCAAAGGTATGGGAATAGGAATAACTGTTCTTTAATAGTAAGTTTATCAAGGCAAACAAACAACAGCAACTACAGCAGTGAAATAACAAACAGAGCGAGGGTTCTCCCCTCCAGTATAGTTGCAGTTACAGCTGGCAGGGAGCGCTGGTGGCTCTGGGGCAGGTGCGGTGATCCCCCGCGGCTGCAGGGGCCCTCCGGCACAGAGAACACGTGGCGAATGGTGGCTCGGCTGAGACCGGGAGCGATGGAATTCCCGAGGCTGAGCGAGGTGTACCAATTGTCCGTGGTGCTGGCTGGAGAGCATGGAGGTGTCCAAGCGGAGCTGTGGTGTGGAGTGTCAAAAGGGAGGGGAAAACTCTGGATCAGTACTGGAGAAGCAATGGGATTGCAGCGGCCGCAGCAGCTCCGAGCAAGGCAGCGAGCAGGCTGGTCCCGAGTTCCCAGGCAAAACCAGGAGAGAAACCCCCCAAAAACTGCAGGCCAGGATTCTCAGAGAAAACCCCTTCTCCCCTCCCCTCTGCCGAGTGAGTCACCGTGTCCTCACCTTGTCTTTTATCTGCCTTAGCCCAAAGTGTTTGTTTTCCTTAAGTACCCATATCAGTAGTGCTCCTAGGACACTAATAGAAAAAAAAATTCTACAGATAAGAAAGAAAAAAAAAAAAACAACCCCCAACAAGGTGGAAGAGCAACAAGCACCAATTGCCACTTTGACAGTGCATTGTTGATGGTTTTAGACAAATCGAGGTGCTGTGATCCCCATCCAGAAGACAAACCATGAACTGGAGAGCCAAGGGATGGTCAGAAAAACCCACTCACCCTTCAGCAGTCACATTTTGCAGGTGCAAAAGTATGACATAGAATGGAGATTGAGTGTGGACTATTGTGGCTTGAATGTAGTGACTTCACCATTGAGAGATACCATGCCAGACATGCTGGAACTCCAGTATGACCTAGAGTCCACGGCAGCAAAGTGGTGTGCCACTACTGACATTGTCAATGCATTTTTCTCCATTCCCCTTGAAGCAGAATGCGGGCCTCCGTTTGCTTTCACCTGGAGGGGTGTGCAGTACATCTGGAACCGACTGCCCCAGGGGTGGAAGTACAGCCCCACCATCTGTCATGGTCTGATCCAGACTGCACTAGAAAAAGGTGAAGTTCCACATCTGCACTACATTGATGACAGCATTGTGTGGGGGAATATGGCATGAGAAGTGTTAGAGAAAGGAGAGAAAATCATTCCTATACTCCTGAAAGCTGTGTTTTCCATCAAGAATAGCAAAGTTAAAGGACCTGCTTGAGGGATCCAGTTCCTGGGGCTGAATTGTCAATATGGATGATGTCAGAATCCCACTGATGTCATCAACAAGATCACAGCAATATCTCCACCAACCAAGAAGAAGGAAATGCAAGCCTTCCCAGGCACCAGAGGTTTTTGGAGAATGCATATTCCTGAGTACAGCCAGATTGTGAGCCCTCTCTACCTGACCACCTGCAACAACACTTCCCTGTGAGGCCCTAAGCAGCAACAAGCCTTTGCCAAGATCAAGCAGGAAATCGCTCATGCAGTAGCCCTTGGCCCAGTCAGGACGGGACCAGAGGTGAAGAATGTGCTCTACTCTGCAGCCGGGAGCCATAGTTTGTCCTTGAGCCTTTGGCAGAAGGTGCCTGGTGAGACTTAAGTCTGACCACTGGGATTCTGGAGCCGAAGTTACAGAGGGTCTGAAGCCAACTACACTCCAACAGAGAAGGAAAGCTTGGCCGCATATGAAGGAGTCCAAGCTGCGTCAGAGGTAATTAGCACTGAAGCACAACTCCTCCTGGCACCCCAACTACCAGTCCTGGGGTGGATGTTCAAAGGAAAGTTTCCCTCTACCCACCACACCACTAATTCCACATGGGGAAAGTGGATTGCACTCATCACGCAATGCGCCCATTTTGGAAAACTGAATCGCCCTGGGATTTGGAGATAACTACAAATTGGCCTGAAGGTGAAAACTTTGGTCTCACTGATGAAGAGGAACAACAAGTGACACGTGCTGAAGAAGCTCCACCATACAACCAACTGCCAGCAGAAGAAACATGATATGTGCTTTTTACTGATGGTTCTTGTAGCATTGTAGGAATGAAACAAAAGTGGAAAGCAGCTGTATGACGCCCCACATGACAGGCTGCACAAGCTACTGAAGAAGAAAATTGATCAAGTCAATTTGCTGAACTCAAAGCCATTCAACTGGCCTTGGACATTGCTGAAAGAGAGAAGTAGTCAAAGCTCTACCTCTACACTGATTCATGAATCGTAGCCAATGCTTTTTGGGGATGGCTGGAAAAATCGAAAGAGGCTAATTGGCACCATAGGGGAAAACAAATTTGGGCTGCTGAGGAGTGGAAAGACATCACTAGTAGGGAAGAGAAACCATTTGTGAAAGTCTGCAGCATAGATGCCCATGTCCCCAAGAGTAGAGCTAATGAGGAACACCGAAACAATGAGCAGGTAGATCAGGCTGCAAAGATAGAGGTGTCAAAGATAGACTTAGATTGGCAACACAAGGGAGAGTTGTTCCTTGCTCGATGGGCTCATGATGCCTTGGGTCATCAGGGCAGAGATGCCACCTATAAGAGGACATGAGAGCAAGGGATGGATTCAATCATGGATAGTATTTCTCAGGTTATCCATGACTTTGAGACGTGTGCTGCGATCAAGCAGGCCAAACGTGTGAAGCCCCTCTGGTATGGTTGGTGGTGGTCCAAATATAAGTATGGGGAGGTCTTGCAGATTGACTACATCACACTGCCTCAAACCTGTCAAGGCAAGCGCTATGTGCTGACCATGTTAGAAGCTACTACTGGATGGTTGGAAACCTGCCCTTTCCCTTATGCTACTACTTGGAACATCATCTTGGGCCTGGAAAAACAAGTCCTGTGGAGACACAGCACCCCTGAGACAATGGACTCAGACAACGGGACTCATTTCAAGAACAGCATTATAAACACCTACGCCAGAGAACATGGTATTGAATGGATATATCATATCTCTCATCATGCAGCAGCTGCTGGGAAAGTTGAATGGTGCAGCAGACTACTTAAAACTACTCTAAAGGCACTTGGCAGAGGGACCTTCAGAAACTGGGAAAGGAATTATCAAAAGCCACCTGGATGGTTAACACCTGAGGGTCCATCAATCGAGCTGGCACTGCCCAATCTGAACCCTTGCACACAGTGGATGGAGATAAAGTCCCTGTGGTACACATGAAAAGCATTTTAGGGAAGACTGTTTGGATTAGTCCCACCTCAGGCAAAGATAAACCCATCCGTGGGGTTTTTTTTTTCACTCAAAGACCTGGCTACACTTGGTGGGTAATGCAGAAAGATGGAGAAACCATTGTGTACCACTGGGAAACCTAAGTTTAAGTAAGAAATATGCATAAAGTTTCATTGTGTATATGTGTATGAAAGTGGAGTTTAAAGGAACTATTTGATGGTGATAGAATAAAGGGTGGATAATGTCTTTGTTTGCAATGCAGGATGTGGCTGGGGCTGTGTATTCTTTCACCATTTGTTGAGCCCAGGTGGGGCAGTGTTCTTTATCTCTTCCACCACCAATCCTTGTCCAGGAAGGTATCTTCTGTTTAATGGGCCATTCGGTGACTGATAAAATCACATCATCCCATTGTGAAATGCTCCACCCAGGGGGAGGAGCCAGGCATTTTCAGCTGAATAAATCTGGGATTTAGAACACCACTGGCAACCTTTCTTTCCACTGGTTCCCCAGAGGAACACCAGGCCCTTCTACACCACTACTGGATCTTCAGAGGACTGCACCCTTCTACAGGATCACTGCTTCAACAGATCCGCGTTTGTCACACAGAAAGACTGCAGCCACCATTTAATCGGACTGCTACCAACACCCTGACTAACAGGGTGTCAGGTTGTATCCTGACTCTGTCGGTTTTGGGTGTTTTTTTTGTATACTGCATTTTATTTTAATATTCCTATTAAGTTGTAGTTTGGTTTGGTTTCTTATTGCTAGTAAAGAACTGTTATTCCTATCCTCATATATTTGCCTGAGAGTCCCTTAATTTCAAAATTATAATAATTAGAAGGGAGGTGGGTTACATTTTCCATTCCAAGGGAGGCTCTTGCCTTTCTTAGCAGGCACCTTTGTCTTTTAAAACCAAGACACCCGCCAGGGTGTGACCTGGGCTGTGGCATTTTCCAGGATCAGAGGGACTGAGAAAGACTGAGTGAGTTGAGCTACAACCCATGAAGGGGACTCTCTGAACTGGTCATCTCTTCGGAGAGGAGAGGTTTTGTTCTTTAGTATTTTTCATGTTCTGTGCTGAGAAATGCTTTGCCTGTTAAATAAACAGGTTTTTTTCCATTTCTCTCCAAGGAGGTCTTGTTCCTGAACCAGTTAGGGGAGGGGACCACTTCAGTCTGCTTTCTAGAGAGATCCCATTCAGAGGTTCTCCTCCAAATTTGCCCTAAACCAGGACAGGATATCAGTTCAAATTTCCAGCTTCTGAGACCTCACTCTGGCCTTTGTAATTTCCCAGCCGAGGCACCTCCATACCTCAGTTTTTTGTATTTTGTCAGGTGCAATTTGCAGTTTCCCGGTTTTCAAGGTTTGTTCTCATTCCAGAATTAATTGATCTGCTTCCAACTGGAGCCCAGCAATCACAATGTCATCCATGTAATGATAAATAATCAGCTCTGGGTGTGCTTTGTGTTCCAGAGCAAGGGCTCAGGCCACATAAATTTTGCACATGGTCGGTGAATTTTTATTCCTTTGGGGTAATACAATCCACTGAGATATTTTCATCGGCTCCCTCTTGTTTGGGGAGGGTACTGAAAATGCAAATTTGTGATGATCCTCAGGGTGCAGAGGAAGTGTAAAGAAACAGTCTTTGAGGTCAATAACTAAGATATTCCAATTTCAGGGGATCATGTTTGGAGATGGGAGCCCCAGCTGCAGGGCCCCCATGTCCTACTTAACTTTGTTGACCTTACAGAGATCATTCAACAGTTGCTATTTCCAACTTTTCTTGGGAATGACGAACAAAGGAGTGTTCCAAGGGCTCGTGATTGGTTCAAAGTGGCCTTTTTCCAGTTGCTCCTGTACAAGCACCTCCAGGTGGGCGATCTTTTCAGCAGTTAGCGGCCATTGATCAACCCAAATGGGTGACTCAGTTTTCCATTTCAACCTTAGGATTGGTTGCCCTTCAATGGTTGCTGTTGAATACCTTTGTCACCTGTTACCCAATGTACCCCTATCTGGCTCAAAAAGTCTCTGCCCAACAAACAAATTGATTCAGACATTACATATGGACATACTGAACACATACTGCCATCCTTCAACGATGTGCACCGAATATGATGCTTGCTATGTTTTGTTGGTTTCACACCCCCCACCCCTATTACCAGTAATAGTAGGGAATCCAGAGCTCATGAGGCAGGCCAAAATTCCTCTCTTACGATAGTAATGTCATATCCAGTATCGAGAAGCATGTCAAGTGTGAGTGTTACCCCACCTGGTCCCTCCTGTGTTACTGGTTCTATAGGCTTTTTTTGAGTGATCTCCATTGCCAAATAAATTTCTATGTGCCCAGTGGAGCCAAATCCTCCATCTCCTTTCTTGTAAGAGTCAGCCTTGGGCACAGCTGATTGGAAAGGCACTAATTGTCCTGTTCGCAAGCCCTCCAGAATATGAACGGGGGGAGAAGGCATCCATACCATTACGGAAATAGTACCTGTAAAGTCTGCATCAATAACTCCAAGTATCACAAAAAGACATTTTCAGGAGGTGGATGAGTGTCCTAGGAGCAAGGCACTCAGTCCATATCCCAAGGGGCCCCTCATGTTGGTGGGAATACACTGCACCTGTGAATCAGTGTCATTTCTACTGTGGTTGCCACATCCACTCCGGCACTTCCTGCTGTTGTGGCAGTAACACTATCCAGGCAGCCAGAGGGGGCTGGGTTTGTTCCATTGAGCTTGACCCCGTGGTGCCCATCCCCCCATTTCCGGGGAGGGGGTGGTCCCATCCTTCTTAAGTTTCTAGCGACGCTCAGCCACACAGTGACCCAATTTCTGACATCTATTGCATGTCCCTGCAAATCCCCCTTTCCCACTGTCAGCCCCTGCCTGGTCCTGCTTTTGTCCTTGTTGTCCCTTTCCTTTACGCTTTGCAGCCTTTCATTGCACTTTAATGTGGCCAGGCTTACCACAGTTAAAGCAACTTGGGCCCAAATCACCTTTGCCCTGTTGGACTAGGGGTTTGATAGCAGCTGCAAAAGCAGAGGCCATAAACCCAGCATGCTCTTCAGCTGTCCTCACTCGTGAGCAAGCTTCCAACATATTCACAACAGCAGCATCCTTTGGCAGCGTCTACAAAATAAGTTTACAAGCAAGGTTAGCATTTTCCACTGCTAAGGACATCAACAATGCCTCTCTTGCTGCATCAGTTAATGGGGATCTCTGTAGCACACCACACAAATGATCCAAAAACTGCATATATGTGCAGGAGCTCAAAGCTACTGGACAGCGTATCAATATGATTTCACATAAGCTATTTTATTGTTTACATATCACTCTAGTTATACTTTCTACAAACTATCATCCACACAATTATGCATTACTCAATTGGTCCCTCTGCCTCATCCACCTGCCTTGCATGCACTTTTCAGGAGTTATGATTGGCTGCTGTTCAGTGCTTCACTGCCCTTATCTCGCTCTTGCAGCCTTGGTATTCTGTTTTTCAGCCTCTTCTTTCTATTTTAGCACAGTTTATATCTCAGTAACCTTGACACATTCTAGAGGGCTGATACAAGAAACTGAAGAATGGTTTGGCTGGGGCATACTGTGGCCTAAGCTGTTCAAATGCGTTACACCATATATGTTTCATGTACCCCCTGCTTTACTGTGGTATAGGATGGAGTTATCTACCATCCTTTGGGAGGGTTTTAAGCGCTTGCCTTGCTAAGTCTGAAGACTGCCGCAAGATGGCAGGCTGTAACAGTGCCTAGTGCTGCGTATTGGCAAACTTGCCCTTGACTGTAAACATATCGAATGACACCAGGCGGAGAGGATCCCCCTCCATGCAATACAAGTTCCCCACTGAGAGGAATGAAGGTTGTGTCTTTACAAACAAACTGTGGGTCTACTGATAGACAAGATTAGCACCAAGAGATAGGAGAAACAATGGGTAGGATNTCTTTCTCTCCTGATAAGCTTTCTCTCAAGAATGTGAAAGAGATTTAGTATTTGTTTAAAAAACTAAATCCTGTCAGAAAGATATTAACAACACTTCTAATTTCTTTGTTAATAGCAGAACTAAACTATCATATTAATCTAGCACTACACATACTATTTTTCATTTTAATATTTGCAAAAAGCCAACTATTTAATAGCCATTTATTACAATTCCCCCCTCTTTCTTTTTATAATTCATTTGGCTTGAGCAATATTCTTTGCTTTCTAGCCTCTATTATTCACTCATTTTTCTCACAAATTATTTTTGCTTCTTCTAAGGGATCCTCCGTATCATTTTGCTTCTTTAACACTATCATCGTTTGTGCTGTTCCAGATGTGGTCAATTTTGGATCTATAGGCATGGTCACTAATTCCATATTCCAGTCCATGCCTTGTGGCAGGACTCTCCAGTGGTAACGTTTCATGGGATGGCCTGGGCTATTATTTGTCTAATAGAAGATAATATTAGGATAATAATAGATAATAATAGGCTATTATTTGTCTAATGTTATTTGTCTAAATCGAAGGGTGGCTGAGGGCAGCACGCCAGGATGATGAGCTATGTCTCCCTTGATGGTCATGGGAGCCACCTCTATCTCCATGGGTGTGTGTGTTCTGTGTCCCCAAAAACAAAGCACTCACTGTCAAGTCCTGTGTGCTCTACTGTCAAATCTGGTGAGTTGTCAAGCAGGTCCACTGCAATAACTGTCCAATAGTTAGATCTGAAAAGAAAGGCTTTTGTGGTTACTAATCTAAATCAACCAAGGGGGTTCCAAGCTTTGACAAACAAATCTTTCTCATTACAGTCTTGTTGTCCTGCACCCCACCTCCCTGCCTCCCCCTTTTTTGTTTAGAGAGAGAGTTTATTTTTTTGTGAAACCCCCTGCATTTCTGTCATGGCGCAGGGCAGGACCGCGCTGGGGATTTAGGTTTTTTGTATGCTGGTATTTGTCTTTTGCTGTTGGTTTTGAGGACAGTTTCTGGCAAAGTGTCCTGGCATTTTGCACTGGAAACAGATCACGTGCTGTTGCTCCTCTTGCGTCATCTGCTTCCTCTTTGCTCCAGGTGTCACAGCTGCTGCAGTCCTTTGGTTTGTCCATGCAGGCTTTCTCTCCTGTGTGAACATCTCCGCTTTCTTAGCACATGCCTCTATCATCTTGGCAAGCATGGGTGGAGGGTCAAGAGGCAGACCCAGGGTCACCCTAAGGCAGGAATCATTGGCATTTATCTGAGCCAGTTCCTTAGTCAACTCTGCCTGGACGACTTGCCTCTTAATCTGTCGGAGGCGGTCCACAAACTGTGAGAAACTTTCTAAAGGAGACAGTTTAATGTTAACATACCTACCTTTGTCTTCAACTGTTGGTAACTGATTGAAAGCCTTTTCAGCCACTGCACAATTCTTATGTAGAATGGATTTTGATAAGACCCGTGTCTGATCCTCAGGTTTGGACCACAGTCCTTCTCTGCATAAATGGTCAAAAGTGATGTCATTATCATCTGAGTTCTCATCAGTGTCTTCTAACAGTTATACTAGCAGCCCTTTAAGAAATCGTTTCCAGGTACTTTCCCAAAGATTGTATTCTGAGGGGGTCAGGAGACACCTGAAAAGGTCTCAAACATATGTGGTCACTAGTTCATTTTATATCAAGGTGGCTTTGATCACGCTTTTAAAGATTTCACTGTTACGACCAAATTCTCTTTGTGCTTTACACATCTCCTTTTTCTTCTGGTAAAAAAAGGGCCGGTATCACTTGGTCTGGATTCGCATACCAGCATAAAAACCAGGGGCAGCTGAAGGAATGGCTTGCTCTTGCTGCCTTCGGTGGCCAGTATTCAAATCCCCAGGTCCTCTTTCCTTAGGGTGAAATGCAGAAAAAAAACTTTACAAACAAAACAGTTGGAAAAGTAGGTATATATTAACAGTGCTGGGCGCACATCCCCTAAGGGCATGCCTGCTTTCCGTAGTTCACACCTTGCCTTTTATCTTTACAAGCTGGGGATTGCACAATATGCTTAATACATATGCATTTCTTAACTCTGCCTATTCTCACTGCATCTTGAGATGAACTCTTTTTGTCTTGCACCTGCGCTCTGCTCCCTAAGACTCTGTCCCAATGAACCTTTTTCCGAGTGACTTTGCCTCTTTTCTTCTGCGCATGTCTTGCAATATCAGTTTTGCTGTTTCAGAGAGTTTGTGAATCTTATTGCAGTCATCTCCTTTTCAGCCTTGCATCCCGGCTCTGTGTATGTCACGCTGACTTCGTGTCTCTTAGCTTTTGCTCTGATTCAAAGTTGCAAGCACAGTGAAACACTTAACATTCTTTCTTCACTCCCTCCCCCCTTCTTCCTTTCTCCCTTTTTATTTCTTGGTAAGTTCTTCTCAATCCTAATTCTTAATTTTAAATTCCCTATTTTAATTCCCCCCTTTTTTAGAAATGAAGTAATTTTTTTATTTATATTGATATTCGTTTTGCTACTCATTTTGGTTTTGTGTAATAAACATCTCCTATTGCTTTACCATGAACTTTTCATAGAGAAGTCAATGTTGCTATTCTTCCTAACATTTTCCAATTCTACACAAATACTGTAAGGGATAATGCTAAACCCACACTAAGTAATACTAATAAGACTATAATGGGGTGACAGAGTGTATTCATGACCTCAGTTGCAGTTGGGGACCATCCAAAAAGGGCATCTCACTAATTGTGGCCAGCATCTTGTTTTATTCTTCACAAGATTTGATTTATTTCTGTAGCATCACGATGAACAGTTATTAAAGTCTTTTGGCCACTTTTTTTGATTTCTCTTAGAATTTTTGCCAGATCTTGATGACTTATTAATTGCCTCACTAATGTGAGGTTCATGCCGATGGGTGTAGGTGACAATTTCTTGGACATCATATAGTTTGATTTGATTAATTGGTGGGATGTTACTGGTACGGAATACATAAAGTCACACTCAGTGATTCTGATAAAATTACAAAACAGAAGTTAGAGTGGTTCTTAACATTCAGAGTTACATTATTATCTTCTATTTCTATAATGGTACAAGCAGTTCTGAAGCACATGCAACCTTGGCTAATATATTCAAGCACAGTATTTTGATTGGCATTCGGATGTACTTCAAAGTGGCAAATGCTTTTCTCAGTATCAAGACATGTGTCCTGAGTTTTGATTGTATTGCTCTCAGAGATGAACCCCTGCTGCTCTCTGGCAAAGCAAGGCTCTAAATTCACAGTTTGCCATTTCTCATTTACTTTTCATGCCTACACTCTATGTTCGGATGGGTAAAGCACAGTTCTTTCATGATTTAGTCTTAATGCAATAATGGGGTGTATGATATAAATTGTGGCATTACAAATAGCAAGCACAAAGGCAGTAGATATATTGTTAATGGGATTATGGGTGAAATTCATTAAAGTCTACTAAGACTGAAATTCTCTTTCTAAATTGATAGCATTATCTCAGACTGCATTTCTAATTTCAATTGGGAAAGCATTTTCACTCTTTTCCTTTAGAACTGAAGCAGCAATCTATTGTATCCATAATTGAGCTTGTATGCAGCTGAGAGCTAGGGATACATTATCATGAATTATATTAAGTGTATCTATTATTACTTTGTAATCATGATCTTCAGTTTTTTTTCTATTTTGGTAATATTTTTGAGGTTTGTCAATGGCTAGTTCTTAGGGCTAGGAGAGAGGATTGTAGGGGCTGTCTTAGTGTCACTGAATCACTGGTTGCAGTGGCCAGTTTGTTCATTACTATCTCTGAGTCAATTCCATTTAGGACCCTAAGCCTTGCTCCTAACATGCCAGACAAGACCCTTTGCACTTTTCTTCTAAAAGGTGCCTGCCTTTGTGACCATCTTGACTAGCTTTCAAAAGATGTTTTTTAAAAAGGGGAGCAAGCGGGTTGGATCTCTGAGATGTTTGCTTGTATTGTCAGTTCAACTTGCTTGAGAGACCATTCTGGGTTAAACAAGAGTTGTTGTTGGCTTGTATTTCAAATTACATAGGGGTAAATTTCATAAATCAGGAGTGGCTTAATTTGAGCTTTAGTGCTTTAGTGCTAGCGACAACTACAGTTGATTTAGTTGCTGTGAACAGTATGGCTTCTATTTTAAATTTAAATGATAGCCCACAAATATCATTAGTCCAAAGACAAATTACTTCAACAGTCTGCTAGTGTAAAATTATACTAACAATATGATTCATTTAAATGATTACAGTCTTCTCTGTGCTTGCTCACACTAATCTGAATTGCCTTTTCATGAGTTGTGTCATTAACTATCTGGCATCCTATATCGATTACTTCTCCTATAGTTCCTTGGAGTGACTACAGTTCTTGCTCACGCTACTCTTGTCTCTCATATACTTGTTCTCTGTGGAGGACTACAGTTGATAAATTTAACTCGTTCATATCAGACTGTTTTCTCATAGA
>VWZN01017404.1:418486-431370 GCA_013396955.1 Regulus satrapa | reverse complement strand
AGGGGTGGGGGGTGGTACTTCCAGGCTTAGCATCCTTGTTTCTCTCAGTTTATAAACTACTCACTTCTTAAAAGAAAAACAACTATTCAGGATTCATGTTATTATCTGGAGGTACCACAACAGTTGACTGAAGACGCCAATAGTGAGAAGTTTAAACAGAAAATGAAAAGCAATTTTGTGTCAAAGTTAGTACTAAGATTGTTTAAATGGCCTGCCCCTATATCTGCCCCTTATTTCTATATGCTAGAAACAGCCTGAATTTTCCTGTGGAACTCTGCTCATCTACAAAAAAATATTAAATGCTCTTTTGTATGGCATTATTAAAAATAGAACAAAGAAGTTTCCAGCAAACAAAACAATTATCAACCTCCCATTTCTATTTAAAATGCACAGATCGTGATTTTTTTTTCAAGTTGTAAAGGGTTTAATTATTCATGGGAGACTTGTGAAAGCAGCCTTAGGCATGGCATTTTTAAGCCACTTATAGAAAAAATGAATGAAAATAATTAGAAATCTTTCCAGTCTTAGCAAGAGTTTTGTAAGTTATGGAAGTTGTCCACTTTATTTCAGCTCTTCAACATGTTCTTTAAAATAACCTAAAGGAAATTTACAGTGGTCAGCAAAGTACTGCATTCACAGATCAATTACAAGCAAGTTACTCCTCACTTTTAGATTTTAACCACAGTTATCCTTTATTTCTCCTTTCCCCTCACTCTGCTGTCTCCATCTATTTAGCTGTGCAACTAATGGTCAGAGTAATTCCTAATCATACTGGCAAAAGAGCTCCTGTGCCTACTACTTTTCCTGCAGACACAGTGCTTCAAATTGTTAATAGAGCACCTGCCCCTGTGGCTTTAAATCTATAATCTCATAGAACTTCATTAATGCTTTTCTCAAGTTACAGTGAAGCACATCTGGTGCAAGGTTGCGTCAAATTTACTTGTGAATGTTATTTATTTAAACCGAATAAGCTTTCCAACAGAAATTGGGAAAGTTAGGTAAGCTTTTAGAAACCTTGCCAAAGGGAAAACATATTTTCCAAAAAAATAAATGAATCACTGTTAGAGAACAGTGTTTGATGTTTAGATTTGCCTTTAAATTAAATCTCAGAAGCAGAAGATCAGCAAGGTATCTTGGGTGTGTTGTTTTATGAATCAATAAATGCAATAACAGATCTGAAAAACCACAGAAATAACACATCTTAAATAAATTCCCCCGTTGATGCTAGATGGATTCCCATCTTAATGAAATGCACCATTCGGACCACATAAGAGCTCTGCCTGATGTCAGTTCTGTCAGGAACTCCCTCATAACATCCTCTTACATATTTTCCTTGTTCTTCTTATTTAACACATCCATATTGCTACTCAACATGCAAAAGGGGTGTGTGCTAAATTTGAACTTATTGGAATCCAATTTAAAAGGTAATTTTTTTTTTCCCATTTATAATCAATATTCTGTATTTACCCAATTCAGTTTCCATACTTTTTGTTTTTCTTGTTTCTCCCCTTTTAAACAAATTTATTTTGAATAAATTAAACATAATCTTTTCCAAAGGAGGAATTCAGAGCCCATCCTTTGCTGGCCACTTATCTCAAATGTATTTTACATTTCAGCTCTGACCCTATAGAAGACAACTGATAAAGTTAGCATTTAATGGTGCAAGACCTATGGTGTCAGGGTGGGTGGAAAGTCAGTTTTAATACAAAGTAACTTTTCACAACACTTACAGGTTGAAGCAGGTAAATCAGCGAGCACTCCTGGATAACTATCACTGGAGAAGGAGTGATATTTGTTGCATGAAAAAGCGTTTCCACCGATGCCATTGTTTGGTCGAAGCGTCCTCCAAGTCCACCCAAAGTCACAATCACATCGACCTAAAAGACAGCACAAAAAGACACACCAAGAAAACTCTCATGGATTATCCTTGGACCTGAAAAGCCACAAAAAAATCAGTTCAAGGAAAAAAAATAAAAAAAGAAAATAAATAACTCCTGACTATAGAAAAGCAAATGTCAAATAGAGTTATTTACTTCCATTACCGATAAATATCATTACGTGATTTTTAAGCTGAGTATTAAAGAACCATAAATCCATGGTCAACATGCATCACTTTTTAAAAGGACACAACCTTTCTCCCTAAAATACAGGCCAGTCTTTGAAGTACTTACCTGTCTGTCCTGAATATACAGAATCTAGGATATATCACTCCACATGTAAGCTCCTTGGGTAAGCGTGGTATATCTGAGCAACAGATTCCTCAGTTCTTTACATAATTTCATTATTATACTCACAGTTCACAGAGCAAATAAAGGAAATATCAGATTAGGCCATCATGTGCCATTTTAATTCCTGCCACATAGCATTTCAATGTCCAAGCAATACCACTCAAAGGCTAGCCCTGCTCAAGATTAACATATAGTAACTCAAGTACTACCATATAGGAAGTTCTGCCCCAAGTGACTAGGACATCACCTCCCAGCTGTCAGGGACAGACAGCCACAGAAACACTCTCCAGTCCCAGTCACACAGAAAACACCATCTGACTGCTTGCAATATGCCATGGAGCTGGACTGTTTCTGCTCAATTCTCTCACACAGATGTTCTAGACTCTGAACAATTTATTTCCTATAAGCAGAAAGGCAGTCTTCAAAGGTTTGGTTAAGAGCTTTTGGGTCCTTAAATAAAAATGAGTGCAAAGTATTATTATTATTACTTCCATAATGTAGATCAGTTATGTTCAGTAAATGTATTTTAAAATGCTTACACTAAGTCATGTCTAGAGCCCTAAGACGTTGCAGCTCCGAAGTCTTTAGAAGCTGCTTTGACAATGGCCATCTGTTAAAGTTTCCAACTTTACAGAGCTTAAGTCTATGGTTTCTGTGATTACATGAAATTTTACTCAACCCAAGAGCCACATAGTGATGCTCTGTGTATCTGGAATGATGTATTAATAGCATCAGCTTCTATTTTTATTACCAGGTCGAGGGCTTTAAGATTCTGTTGAATATTGTTTTGCATGAAAATTAAGGTCTTGAGGAGATATACCATTTTTCTCATCACCACCTGGAAAATTCTTCAGAGGCCAGAGTGGATCAATATAACACATTAAATTAGCAGCAAACACTGAAACAATAAAACCCTATCCTTGTACTGCTGACAGAATGCATTTTCTGTGCAATTACAGATCACACAGCCCAAATGTACAACCAAGAGAATATGAATGACAAGAGAATCTACCCTTAAACTGGATACAAAATAGAAAAATGTAAAAAGCATACGTTCCCAGCTAAGCCATAACACCATAATTTATTTTCCCTTTTATTGATTCCACTTTAGAAACCAACTGCTTTTATTTGAGTAATGATGACTATGAGTTAAAATGGTGGATCAATTCTCTGAAAATAATATTACTAATATGATCCACCAACACCCATCAGTTCCCTACCAGACAACTAGCACTAAAATGCTCCCCTCCTTCCTCAAGAGAGGCCATGGTGAAAATCAGCTGGACTAACCTGGAACCACGGTATACTTAAGAGGGCTTGACAAAGGATCAGGATCCACATGTATGTTGTTTTTCTTCTAAGCAACAGGACTGAAGCTCAAATATTAACCTAGATAGTCTTCAAGAAACCAAGCAACTAGTGTATAGCTTCTTGGTGTATATACGTCTCACCATATATTAACTTATTTGTTTTGGCTTTGATGATTGGTACCAATATAAAAGGTAAGAATGAAGGAAATACAGAGTTCCTTTGACTTGGAATTGAAATGATGCAATAATATTCTAAATGTGTCTTCTTTCCCTTGTAAGCCCTTCTTTGTTATTATCACACATGCGCTTCCCATCAAGCACAGTACCCAGCTCAAGTGATGAAATGCACAGAACCACAGAGTTTTGCAGCAGAGATTTGCCAGAGCAGTACAAGTTGAAGAAAATGTAGCAAAAAAAAAAGAGCTTCTTATATTTTCAAATAATACAGAATCCTGTTCAAAGTCATACTCCTTATTCAGTCGTAACAGTGCAGTTTTGTGGATTAGTTACCAAAAAGGAAGAAAATAAAACCAATATAGCATGGAGTAGACATGTTGAAAAGGCATTTATAAACCAGAGGCATGGGGTTGAGGTGTGTTGGGAGAAGGATAATACATACATCTGAAAGGGGAATGTATCTATTATTTAGGGTTTACATGGATTGGGAAAATGAGAAATACAAACATGTGACAAGTATGCAAACAAACTCAGCTGGAGTATGAGAGGAATAGACAGAGAGAAAAGCTAAAATTCTGCACTTCTCTGACAGTTTAAAGTACTACCTTTCACTGGATAATCTTGGCAGAAATGACAGGCAACCAGACATTGTAGGACTTTCAGAGCCTTTATTTGAAGGTATTCTAGGTATGCACACTTTGTTTATTAAAAAACCAAAAAACACAGAGGCTAAGTGCAACCAAAACCTCAAGAACCTTTTCATCTTAAAGCTATCACTTCTGTTAAAAAAAACCAAACAAAAACCACAAAGAACAAAAAAAAAAATACAAACACAAACATCACAAACTAACAAAGCAATCCGTTCATTCCCTGCAATCACTGCTCCTGTCACTGACAAGAACTCAAGAAAATGGATGCATCATGAAAATATGTACACAACTCTTTGTCATTCCAGAAACTAAGACAAAGTGAATACTCAAGATATTCCCATACTACAGAGAGCAAAGGCCATTTGTGCACTATGACTTCTTGCATAGCACAGGCAACAGAATTAATCCTGCTACTGCTGATGAGCCCAGCAGGCAACATTTGACTCACATGCTGTACTCAATTGAAATGTCCATGCTTCACTCAAATGCTCCACCACTAGTCCCCTTACACAATTTGTTCTCACACTGTGAAAACATAAAATCACAAATAATACAGAGAACAGCTTATATCATTGCAGGCACATTCTCTTGGACTATCTATAACCTGAATTAAATGCACAGTATCTTTAAAGGCTATCAAACTTTAACTTAGAAATATTTGAAGATCTAAGGGTAGGATCTAGTCATGTTTAAAAGATACACCCATATGTTAGTATGTCTTGAGAAAGCTTTAGAAGTCACTATGAAAGAGCAGGACAGTTAAAAGGAGAACTAAAGCATACAGTAAGACTTCGTGCTGGCAGTTCAGGGATGTATTTTTTCAGTCTCCTGCAAACTGAAAATTAGAGGGTGCAGTAACAAAGGGGAACTGAGGCTCTGACCACATCAGAACCACCACAGGTTGCTCAGGTTCCTGCTTCCACTCCCACAGAAACTACTGAAATGGACAACCTGCTGTAAACTCTTTGCAGGCTTGCTAAACACTGTGAAAGCTGGCCCAGCTTCATTCTTCTTTCTAGTATAAATGGGTGAAATGCAAAGAAGATTTTCACTTTCTGACTGAGGAACATGCATTTAAGGACACAGGAAGCTGGGAACTGTATGGAGAGGGTGAAAAGAGTGCAGTACCTAGCTTTGCAGTGTCAGCATCACCACAGCACTTAAGAGTGAAGTCCAACACTAAAACTGACAGCAAATGATGCCCACTCTTTTCAAAACCATGCTTGTTATCTCTGGTAAGAAATCCTCTCCCCAGGGAGAGGACAAACAGCTCAAAGGACTTTCTTCCCCATGAGTTCACTTTTAGCCAGACAACTTGCAAACAAACATGCCTAAGCCTCAGGGAGGTGGGTAGATGAAAAGAAACAAATTTACTGACAACAACCAGCAGCACTGAATGAACAGCTAAGATTTCCCCCAAAGGAAAAAAGGAAGGTAAGAGTAATAAAGATGTTGCAAAAGTTCTGGAGTCATGACTAAACCTCCCTCTCCTCTGAGACAATGGAGACCATCCATTGGTGATATCCAAGATAATAGTACACCAATTATAGGTTAGATATTTGATTGGAACACAGTGGATTTGTAGCACCTTTTCAATTCACTGAAATCCTTTCATCTTTCACAACCTTTCTTAATTTTCTAGAATTAATAAGATTATTCCTTTAATTTAATTTTTAAAGGAATATGACATAGACAACAAAACTATTGCAGTAATATGCATAGTATGTTGGAAGTGAAATATAGCAATATATATTGAATGAAATATATATATACATATACACAAATAAGTATCTCATGTTGAAAAACAAACAAGTAGTGTGAATGGTACATTTACTATTGTTCTACTGGTTTGTCATTTCACCAGTTTTGACTAGTTTACAAGAGAAGCATTTTCTTCTTCATAAGGCAATTTTTCAGCTCAGGATGTGGTTTGAATTATCTTCTGGTCTTTGTATCAACTTCGATACCAAAGACTTTAAAACACACCAAGCACTTCCCTTGATAACAAATGGGCTAGAGTAGATTTTAACTCATTTGCCCATAGCTGTGTCAGAGCTCTAGTGCTGGGCAGATAAGTGATTTTTTTTTATATCATCCTCAAAATTACAATGTAAATTTAATGGGCTACTAAAATCCCACAATCCAGTGTTAAATATGTAGCAAGATATTGTCCACTTGAGTTGATTATACTGGCTCCCTAGCTCAGTGTTTTACATAAAAGGTATGCCATTTCTGTAGAAATGAGATGCTGAGCCATACAGCAGCATCTGAACTTTGCTCAGGTAGAATACTCTTTACTTTAGCCTGATTTTTCTTGTTTCTTCAGCAATGTGGCTCTTCCTGGGAACAAAAGCTCTCAGTCAAAGGCTGCCATCCTTCTCTGGGTACCTGAGACGATAACCTTCAACCAGTTTCATCCTCACCTCACTGACTCCACTAATCTATATATTATATTGTTCCATCTCCCTCAAAAAGTATTTCTTGCTTTCTATCTTAATTTTCTTAAAAATTCACCAAAGTGCTTTCTCTATGGGTAATGCTTTTTATTTCAAATAAGAGGTTAATTCTCTCTGGTAATGACAATAAGTATGCAGATGGCATTTGTCTGCTTAAAGCAAGAAACATGTATAATGGTAAAATGGAAATAAGAAAGATAATCTCAAAATCCAGAAATAGACTTGAGTTGCTAGAAACATTTTAAGCTTCATTTTACTATTGACTTGTGTTTACATCTCTAGTTGAATAACTATTTCATTTTTTAAAAAATGCCACTTTGGCTTTGCTCTCTCTTGCAGGTAAATGGAATGTCTGAGAGTGTATATAACATAATCTAGCATTACTTTTGTGGAAGATAAACTTCATAACCATTGACTTTATTCTTTATTACTTAAAGAAGACTAATTGACAAAATCCTTGTGAACTGCTGGATCCCAAGCAATCGGAATTTTACTTTCCTTTGTGCTGAATATTTGTGTATAACATTGGTGAAATAATGCTCACTATGCCTGAGGTAGAGAGGGGACACCAACAACTCCTGCTCTGCTACTGCTGGTCAGCTGGAGCAAAGTTCTACAATTCTTTCTGGTGTGAGATCAGGATCACTGAAATTCCTTATCGCCTAAGATTTTCTGGATGAAGGATTTGTCTGTACTGGCTGTTACCATTCTGTTCTGAGTAGATAAAAGCACTAGAACTCTTCAAGCAATCTGTTTAGTGATGCTTTGGAGGAAAATGTGTGTTGGTTTTGATCCAGACATATTTGNTACTCAGGTAATATTTTTATAGAATCCTAAAATGGCACAGGTTTGAAGAGATCATAAAGATCATCTTAATGATATAAAAAACATATCTTCATCATCTTCATATATTACAAAAAACCATATAAAGTGTTTATATATATATATATATATATATATCTCCTGTATCAGTGAGAGCACGTGCACCTTTGCACTTCTCCATGGGCCCTGAAAACTTGCATTTGATTTCCCTTACAGCTCTGTGGTGGTTTAATCCTGGCTGGCTGCCAGGCATTCACCCAGACTCTCTCACTCCTCAACAGCACAGGGAGAGAAAATGAGACAAGAAAACTCATGGGTCAGGACAAGGGCAGGGAGATTGTTAATTATCAATTATCATTACAAGCAAACNGAGGACAAACAGCTCAAAGGACTTTCTTCCCCATGAGTTCACTTTTAGCCAGACAACTTGCAAACAAACATGCCTAAGCCTCAGGGAGGTGGGTAGATGAAAAGAAACAAATTTACTGACAACAACCAGCAGCACTGAATGAACAGCTAAGATTTCCCCCAAAGGAAAAAAGGAAGGTAAGAGTAATAAAGATGTTGCAAAAGTTCTGGAGTCATGACTAAACCTCCCTCTCCTCTGAGACAATGGAGACCATCCATTGGTGATATCCAAGATAATAGTACACCAATTATAGGTTAGATATTTGATTGGAACACAGTGGATTTGTAGCACCTTTTCAATTCACTGAAATCCTTTCATCTTTCACAACCTTTCTTAATTTTCTAGAATTAATAAGATTATTCCTTTAATTTAATTTTTAAAGGAATATGACATAGACAACAAAACTATTGCAGTAATATGCATAGTATGTTGGAAGTGAAATATAGCAATATATATTGAATGAAATATATATATACATATACACAAATAAGTATCTCATGTTGAAAAACAAACAAGTAGTGTTCTACTGGTTTGTCATTTCACCAGTTTTGACTAGTTTACAAGAGAAGCATTTTCTTCTTCATAAGGCAATTTTTCAGCTCAGGATGTGGTTTGAATTATCTTCTGGTCTTTGTATCAACTTCAATACCAAAGACTTTAAAACACACCAAGCACTTCCCTTGATAACAAATGGGCTAGAGTAGATTTTAACTCATTTGCCCATAGCTGTGTCAGAGCTCTAGTGCTGGGCAGATAAGTGATTTTTTTTTATATCATCCTCAAAATTACAATGTAAATTTAATGGGCTACTAAAATCCCACAATCCAGTGTTAAATATGTAGCAAGATATTGTCCACTTGAGTTGATTATACTGGCTCCCTAGCTCAGTGTTTTACATAAAAGGTATGCCATTTCTGTAGAAATGAGATGCTGAGCCATACAGCAGCATCTGAACTTTGCTCAGGTAGAATACTCTTTACTTTAGCCTGATTTTTCTTGTTTCTTCAGCAATGTGGCTCTTCCTGGGAACAAAAGCTCTCAGTCAAAGGCTGCCATCCTTCTCTGGGTACCTGAGACGATAACCTTCAACCAGTTTCATCCTCACCTCACTGACTCCACTAATCTATATATTATATTGTTCCATCTCCCTCAAAAAGTATTTCTTGCTTTCTATCTTAATTTTCTTAAAAATTCACCAAAGTGCTTTCTCTATGGGTAATGCTTTTTATTTCAAATAAGAGGTTAATTCTCTCTGGTAATGACAATAAGTATGCAGATGGCATTTGTCTGCTTAAAGCAAGAAACATGTATAATGGTAAAATGGAAATAAGAAAGATAATCTCAAAATCCAGAAATAGACTTGAGTTGCTAGAAACATTTTAAGCTTCATTTTACTATTGACTTGTGTTTACATCTCTAGTTGAATAACTATTTCATTTTTTAAAAAATGCCACTTTGGCTTTGCTCTCTCTTGCAGGTAAATGGAATGTCTGAGAGTGTATATAACATAATCTAGCATTACTTTTGTGGAAGATAAACTTCATAACCATTGACTTTATTCTTTATTACTTAAAGAAGACTAATTGACAAAATCCTTGTGAACTGCTGGATCCCAAGCAATCGGAATTTTACTTTCCTTTGTGCTGAATATTTGTGTATAACATTGGTGAAATAATGCTCACTATGCCTGAGGTAGAGAGGGGACACCAACAACTCCTGCTCTGCTACTGCTGGTCAGCTGGAGCAAAGTTCTACAATTCTTTCTGGTGTGAGATCAGGATCACTGAAATTCCTTATCGCCTAAGATTTTCTGGATGAAGGATTTGTCTGT
This sequence comes from Regulus satrapa, assembly GCA_013396955.1. NCBI lineage: Eukaryota > Metazoa > Chordata > Aves > Passeriformes > Regulidae > Regulus > Regulus satrapa. The sequence goes on along the minus strand of VWZN01017404.1, from coordinate 421,487 downwards.
ACTGGCTGTTACCATTCTGTTCTGAGTAGATAAAAGCACTAGAACTCTTCAAGCAATCTGTTTAGTGATGCTTTGGAGGAAAATGTGTGTTGGTTTTGATCCAGACATATTTGTTTTGTGAATGAACAAGGATTCCAGAACTATCAATCACTTGTCTTCTGAAAATTCATAAAATCTTATCATATTTTAAATCAGTATGAAAAAACATTCATAAGCTAACCTTTGTCTCTCCATAACTGAACTACTGTAGTCCACAGTGTGCACTGTAGCATCACCACCATGGAAGTGTGAAATCAATAACTAAACTTCCATATCCCAAAGAAAGAAGTCCTGGATATGTATTAGGGGCAATGCAAAAGATCCTTGAAAGACTATACTAAAATGGTCTAGGCAAATATCTTCAATGATCCAACAGACACTTGCATCAGGGCCAAAAGCTGGAATACTGCCTCCAGGAGTTAAAATAAGAAAATAACTCCAAACCCTCATCAATAAAAAATTCAAGGAAGGAAAAACATCTTTTTCAAGAGAATCTATTCATTGTGAGCCTTGTATCTCACATTTCTTTTAACTCTGGCTGTCAGTCTTTGCCGTAGCAGCCTTCCTCCTCCTCTCTCCAATACATTTCCACTTCGTCATGAGATCAGCAGGGCAACACAAGTACAGCCCACTTCTTCTCAGCCAGCAGGGTCCCCACCCCTCTGCGCTGATGCCTCATCCTGGGTGGATCCCACATCCCTCAACAAGAGCCAGCCTGCAGTCTGTGCTAGAGGTTAACCCAGTCCTGCAGCACCAGCGGATGGGAAGGACACCGCAGAGTCTCTATTCAAAGCCTCTATTCTTCCCCAAATGGATGTAGATGATGATCCAAACCAGGGAGCCTTGCCCTGGACTGTGGCTCCTGCTTGCCAGCGTTTTATACAGGAAGGTCCCTGGCTACTCAGGGCCTGATGGATCAGACACTGTAAATTCTGCCTGNCATTACAAGCAAACCAGACTTGATTTGGGGAAAATTAATTTAATTTATTGCCAATTAAAAATCAAGTTAGAGAGGAAAAAATTGCAAAACTAAACCCCCCTTTCCATCACCCATCTTTTGTAAAGGACCACCTTCCCTCTTTCATTCCTCACTGCCCTATTTCACCATTCCCCTAAGTGCCACAGGGAAAAAGGGAACTGTGGTCAGTTCATACCCGCTTCTCACTGCTGTTCCTTCCTTATCATGTTCTGCTACAGTCTGGGGTTCTCTCCACAGAATACAGCCCTTTAAGAACAAACTCCTCGGATATAAATAAATATATATATATGTGGGTTCCCCAAATGCTCTGGCTCCTCCCAGGTACCTGCTCTTGTGTGGGCTTGCCTTCACAGCCTGCAGCTTCTTCAAAGCACATCCATCTGCTCCGCCACAGGGCCCCTCCAATGCCTGCAGTATGGATATTTGCTCCACTGTGGTGTTCCATAGGCAGATACCTGCTTGGGCATGGGCTCCTCTGCAGAGGCTGCAGATCCCTTCCAAGAGATCCACCTGCTCTGTACGAGGTTCTTCAGGGGAATTTGGAGGCTGGAGCCCCTCCTTCTGCTCTCCCCTTGGGCCTGACTTTTAAGGGGGAACATTCCATACATATATATATATATACATATACATATATATATACATACACACACACACATGCATACATACATACATACATATATATATACACACACATGCTTTTAAAATTTTTTTTCATGTGAGTAACAACTCAGGCACTTTCCCATTGTAACATTTAGCAGTGAAGTCTGTATAAAAGATGTCACAAGTAAGGCAGAGCTTTGGAGGACCTTCACTCTCCCACAGCAGCATCACAGAGGACATAATAGCCTGAGGCTGGCGAGGCATTAGCTCTGCTATTTAAAATGTTTAAACTCAGGTTCACACAGGTCTGAAGATCTCCCAATGGGTCCCAACAGAACAGTAATATTTTCAGCTGGTCTGAACATTAATCTTCATGATGAACAAGGGGATAATAACTTGTCCTATTATACTTCATGGACAGATATAAGATCTGAAACTAAAGACGGAAATTTTTTTCCATGTCTCTCAGGCCCTATTCTTTGAATGGTTCCTTTTTTGAGTGATTTCACTGAATACTGGGGCAGTACACAAAGACTTTTTTTTTTTTTTTTCTAAGGGAGTGCAGACTTGCAGAAAGAATTCTTGAATGTATACATTTGTTTCAAAGAAGTTGGATATATTTTTATACTGAAGAAAGTACATTACGATCTGGATTTCAATTTTTCTTCTAAGTGTAGGTTCAGTATTTATAGCAGGTAAGTCAAACATAGCCTTAGTAATTACAAAATGTATTTTATTTTTCTACACTGTCCTCTAGACCGCATAAATTTAGCCACACACTTAAAAAGAAATGAAGCATGATTTCTTAAACTGGAGGCGCTTGTGAAGCTGTAAACATTTTATGTTCACATTTAATTTGCAGAAAATATTGAGCTTTAATTGTTCAGTACTTAGTTGTTCAGTTGTTTAAAAGGGAAACTCGATGGGTTCTTTAGGCAAATTGAAGAGACCATCCTCTCTCAGTGGCAAAGTAAAAGGTAGGTGATTTAATAAGGAATAGCATAAGCATCAGAACTCGCAAAACCTAGTTGCTAGGGCAGTTCTGCTATGAAGACACTTTAGTCCCTACTTTTGTTGACCTTGTACTACTGCCATTTTTTACTGTGGGAAAACTGTAGGGGCCTTTCATTTTAGGCTGCCTCATTTACTCAATGTTTGTTAAGAGTTAAATTACTCTACACCCTTCTGTCCCTTCTTGAACAGCACTGGTATCAGCAAAGAGGTGTAAGGTTAAATTTCAGGAAAAGCAGAAGGATTGCAGAAAACAATGAGGGCTCAGAACTACAGGCTAAAAAATTTCTGTGTATCTCCAGCCACACTTTTACTTTCCAGCCATCTTAATACCTTCCTCTCCTCTCCTCTCCTCTCCTCTCCTCTCCTCTC